>PVIC010003299.1:0-69984 GCA_004025085.1 Thryonomys swinderianus
AGTGAGACCCTGTCTCAAAAAAAAAGAATCCGCCTCTCCTGCGGCAGCAGTCTGACTTAGGTCATCCTGGCCGAAGGGATTTAGAAACTGCAGAGGATCCGGCCAAATTCAGTAAGACAATAAAGACTTATGTTAGCAAAGGTAAAACCAGCTAACAGATTTAAAAGTAAAACTATAATTTTTTTTAAAAAGAAAAATCCACGGGGGAAAATCTTCAAGAACTAAGGTTAGGCAAAGAGTTCTTAGGCTTGACATCAAAAGCATTATTCCTATGAAAGGAAAACTTGGTGAGTTAGCTCTTTTCAAAAGTAAAAATGTTTGCTGTTAAAACACCCTGTTAGAGCCAGAGATTTAGCTCAGTGGATCTGGCGCCTACCTAGAAAGTGCAAATTCCCTGGTTTGATCCCCGCTAACTACATACTACAATGCTGGGCGTGGTGACTCATGCCCACCAGCAGTCAACACCACTACCACAGTGCTGGGCATGGTACCTCCGCCTATAATCCCAGCACTCGGGAGGCAGAGGCAGGAGGATTGCTGAGTTTGAGCCCTGCCTGGGCTACATAGTGAGCCCAAGGCCAGCCTCAACTACAAAGCGAGACCCTGTCTCAACAAACAAACAAACAAACAAACAAACAAACATTCTGTTAAGTGCCAAATCCATACAATGGGGAAAGACAATCTTTTAGATAAACTGTTCTGGATCTTTACATACAAACCCAAGAATCATATACAAAACTCAATAGAGTGAACCTCTAAATGGAAAAAATGAAAGCTTTAAAGTTCTTAGGAGGAAGGAGAATGGAAAGCCTGATAGCATTGGACTTGGAAGGAACTTCTTGGCTAGGAACCAAAGCATGGGCAACAAAAGAAAAAAAATCAATGAATTAGACCATAAAAATAAAAAACCTTTGTGCATCAAATGATACTACCAGTATAGTGAAAATGTAATTTACACAATGGAGAAGCCTTTATAAATTTCATATTTGATCAGGGATTAATATCCAGAATATATAAAGAGCTACAACTCAATAGCAACCCAACTTGGAAATGTACAAAATATTTGAGTAGACAGATAAATGGTCAGTAAGCACATTTTCACACAAATCTACCTAACTGATAAAATTATGTAAAGCTAAAGGTACAAAGTAAAAGCAGTGTGCATAAAGCTGACTAAAGTTGGTGGACTGTATGAATACCAGTTTCTGGGTGTCTGGTACTATACTGTGGTTGTGCAGGATATTACCATCAGGAAGAAGCAGTACAGATACACCAGATCTCTCTCTACTGTTTCTCACAATTGCACGTGAATTTATAGTTATCAAAAGGAAGAGAGAGAGAGATGGGGAAAAAAGAAAAGCATAGTTGCCATAAGAAACCCTGAATAAGCCCCAGTAGACCTTCACTACAAGTTAATACTCTTTCACAGACTCGCTCTTTTTTTCCTCCCAAGGCATCCCTGAGAATTAGAATGGCAATTTTCATCAATCATTAGGCAAGGGATATAGTATAGTTTTCCCAGAATTTGGACTTAAGTTTGATCTGTGACTGTTGAACTAGTAAAAATAAAACAAATTGGTAGTCATTGGCCAGTTTCAATGTTTCAGGAATAACACAAATGAGCAAGCTGGGCATCGTGGTGTATAGCTGTAATCCTACCACTCTGGGAAGCTGAGGCAGGAGGATCGCAAATTTGAGTTCAGCCTAGGCAACTTAGCAAGATTCTGTAAAATTTTTTATACCAGGAATCAAACTCATGGACTTGTGCCTTCCAGGCAGGTGCTGTGCCACTGAGCTATAGCTCTTCCCAGCAAAGCTCTGTTTTAAAAAGGAAAAAAAAAAAAAAAAGTTGGAGCAATGGGGAGGAGACGGAGGTTGTAGCTCTGTATGAAAAGCATACGTTCAATCTCCAGTGCTAAAGGTGAAAAAAAACCAGCAGTACATAATGACAAGTAATGAAACAATAGAACCTCAGGAAGGTGGACCTTTAATATTAACATGTTAAGATACTAATGTTTTGGAAAGTCATTTAATGTACCTTTCCTTTTTTTTTTAATTCTCTGAGACAGGGTCTCGCTTTGTAGTTCAGCCTGGCCCTGAACTCGCTGTGGAGCCCAGACTAGACTCAAATTCAGCAATCCTCCTGCCTCTGCCTCCCGAGGGCTGGGATGACAGGCATGAGCCACCACACCCGGCATTGTGGTGTGTGGTACTTGATTGCTCGTGGGCATGAGTCACCATGCCGGGTATTGTTCTGTGTGGTTACCAGGGATCGAACTCAGAATCTTGCACTTGCTAGGCAGGTGCCAGAACCACTGAGCAAAATGCCCAGTCCTGGAAAGCCATTTTCTGAAAAAATTTTACAACTATTAGGAAGGGTGTCTTCACTTTTCTAGAAAAGCAGGAGTCAAGAGAAGAAAGTGTTGTGTTGTCCCGAGCCCTGCCCTGGCCTGCCCAGGACTTGTCCCAGCATGGAGTGGACCTGGTGAGTGGGCAGTCACAGTGTTCACCTCTCGGAACACAGGTTAAGAGTGTGATTTTCCTGCAGCAGTGTTCATCCTCAGCACAATCCTGCAGGATGAAGTTATCCTGTGGTTAGACAAAGGCTCATGAGAAGGGACCACTCACCCAGGAACTCAGCTTGGGACCGGCAGGGCGGAGGGACATTGCTGTTCCCCGGCCCTCTCTCTTCACAGGAAGTTGGTGCAGAAAATGAGTGGAGCTGATTGCCATGGCCTTAGGGCTCTCTCATGAACTCTTCTACTTCCCTGCTTCCAGATCTTGGTTTCCAACACCGGCAGTCCTACTAGGGAAGCCCAGAGATTATTTTTCCATATGACAGCTGTGTTTTCTGTTGTACACTGATACTGGCATTCTGTTCTGTCCCCATTGCACGTGAAAATGATTCCTGGGGCCAGGATTTAGCTCAGTGGTATTGGCGTCTGCCTGGAAAGCACAAATTTAGTCCCCGGTTCCACATACCACAATGCTGAGCGTGGTGACCTGTAATCCCAGCACTCAGGAGGACTGCTGAGTTCGAGGCTTGCCTGGGCTACATAGTGAGCTCAGGGCCAGCCTGAACTACAAAACGAGACCCTATCTCAAAAAAAAAAAAATTCCTGGTTTCCTCTAGGGATTATAACTCTGAACATGGTGGCGCCTTTTGTTACCACCAAGACATAGAACCCATGGGTTAACCTCCGAGGTCTCACCCTGAGAGGCCCTAGTCCTCAGTATCTTTCTGCCTCTCTGTGAATTCACCAGTCTTCCTGCAGTGAGGTGGGAAATCACATTACAGATGTGAGTAGCTCACCGGTCCCAGGGGAGCAGTTTCTGGCTAAACCTCACTGTCCAGAGTGACTGTCTGAGCTGAACTCGTCCTGGCTGAGACCTATTTCAGTGGCCCGTCTAAGACGAGAGGTTTGCCTGCTTCGTCACTGCTACTCAAGCCATTATTCTCTAAGCATAACTGATTGCTTTCTGAGCCCGTGTCTTTGCAGATATAATTAAAGGAATAGACCCCAGTTGGCTATATCATATATGTCTAAAATGTCTACATTCTTCCCCATTATGATAACTGCTAAGCCACACACCTCTGGGTCAGTGGGAAGCTTTTGCAGCAAACCCCTTATCTGCCAGTTCTTTTTCCGTGGTTTCTGTGACCTGTAGTCAGTATGGCCTGAAGACATTGAATGGAAAACTCCAGAAATAAGCATGTCCTCAGTCTTGAATTGTGCACTTGAATTGTGCTTCACAAACAGTGTGATGAAATCTCGTGTCCTTTTGCTCCATCCAGCGCCAGACTCAAATCCTCTGTCTGCCATGCCTACACTGTATTTACAACCTGCCCATTACTCGCTTGGGAGTCCCCTCGGGCATTAGACTAGGTCTTGTGGCAGAACAGGGCAGTTTTCGAGTGACACTGATTTTACTTAATCACAGCGGAAAGCCCTAGAGTAGTTATGAAGTTGTGATATGCTGGAGGGAAGCTGTACCGTGCTTCCACTGAGTGAAAACGTGTGTACATGTCAGGAAACTACCTTTAAACGCACAGTATAGGTAGGTTCGGTGCTGTCCGGCTTCAGGCTTCCCCTGGGAGTCCCGGGACAGTTCTGCTCACCAGACCACTCAATGCAGACGTTCCTTGTTGAACCACCGAGTTCTGGTACTGCAGGTAGGTCTTTAATTGGTCACTAAATGAAGGATCTTCCATGGTATGTACATTACAATATTCAGAACAAAGAAATGGTCAAGGGAAACTCCACCTCCCTGACTTTGCTTTTGTTTGCATCATTCTTAACGTGCAGCACTGTCCATGTAATGGAACATAGAACTGTAACAGAACATAGAACATAGACTGAATGGTACTGTTAGCAAAAATGGCAGCATGTACTGTAGAAGAAGCCACCCTGGGGCCCCACCGCTGTGCAGGGCCCTGTGTCCCTCACAGGGGTCGCAAGTCTGAGCAGCCCACCTCGGTGATAAGTCTGTACAATCAATCATTAAGCACAATGCTGGGGCCAGATTTCGCTCAGCAGCGCAGCACCTGCCTGGCAAGCGTGAGGTCCTGAGTTCAATCCCTGGTACAAAGTAATTTAAAAAGCAGGTTGTTAAACGAAGACTATCTGCACACTGCATAGACTGGAGCATGTAAAGAGTTGCATTCACTAGACCGCAACTCGGTATGCCCACGTTGGCACCAGTGTCGGTGATTGTTAACTGAATTGAATTGGATTCAATTGGATTGAATTGATTGAAAGTGTCTGTCATGTCCTTCGGCTCCGAGATTCTGTAATTTGTTCGACACTGTCGCTCAGATATATTCAGATGAACAACCATTGAAGGCATGCCGTCGGGCCAAGTGCCTGTCTCTTGGGAAGAAGGCTCTGTCGAGGCAGGCGGGCCAGGTCCGGGAGACACAGCATCCGCAATGGCAGGGTTTCAGCAAAGGACCCCCTGAGAATGGCCAAGGAGCCAGATGTCATAGGGGATTCAGAAACGGGGCAGCGTTGGGTCAAAGCCAGTAACTGGACTTGTTGCAGCTAGTTGTAAAATCAAAACAATGAATACCACTGCATTCCACTCCGCTTGTCAGGTGACCTCCACCGGAGTCACTCAGGTACTTTATTTTCTTAGATCTTGTGCTGTTGCCATAAGGATGATGTTGGCATCCACAATACCGAATAGATTTTTTTCTGATGTTTTTACGGAAGGATGAAATGTAGAGGGATAATCCTTTCCTTCAGTTTAGCACCAATAATTTTCATAGATAATATTGGAAGATTCTAGTTCGCACTTCATTTGGGGGGAATTTTTTTTTTTCTTTTCTTGAGACAGGGTCTCACTTTGTAGTTCAGGTGTTGCACTGAGCTCACTATGGAGCTCCTACCAGCCTTGAACTCAGCAATCCTCTCGCCTCTGCCTCCCGAGTGCTGGGATTACAGGCGTGAGTGACCACACCTGGCATTAATTTTGGGGGAATTTTAATTGACATTTTTTGCTTTAGAACTATAGAGATATTTGGGGGGCTGAGGCAGGACAATTTCGAGTGCAAGCCTGGCCTGAGCAACTTAGTGAGACAGTGACTCAAAATAAAATTAAATAAATAAATTAAATCTTGGGGGTGTAGCGCTGTGTAAAGGCCCTGAGTTCAGTCCCTAGTACTACACCCCCCCCCACCACCAAAAACGAAACCAGAACAGACACAAGCAAAAACGCCTGACACTTGGATTTGTTCCAGCATGTGTCCTAGAACTAGTTTAATGTAGCTTCCCAGAGCTCTCACCCCTAGAATCTAGAGAGAGCTGCCCACAGCTGAGGTCTGCAAACCACTTGTCATTCCCCTCTGCGCTGCTAATTGACTGACTGACCTTTTGTTCCGGACACTCTTTCTGCCAGCCTGTAGATCACGTATATGTCTGAGCCCCGGATCTGTATATCTTAAGAACAGCACTCAAAGTAGGTTAGAACCCACCTTGGCACGCAGCTCTTCCTAGCCCAAGCCCCCCTGTTCCTTCTTTTTTTTTTTTTTTTTTTTTGAGACATGGTCTCGCTTTGTAGTTCAGACTGCCCCTGAGCTCACTATGGTACCCAGGCAAGCTGCCACGAACTCAGCAATCCTCCTGTCTCTGCCTCCCGAGTGCTGGGATTACAGGCGTGAGCCACCACGCCCGGCATTGTGGTATGTGGTGTTGATTGTTGGTGGGCGTGTCTCCACGCCCAGCATTATATGTGGTTACCGGGGATCGAACTCAGGACCTTGCGCTTGCGAGGCAGGCGCCGGAACCACTGAGCTAACCCTCCGGGCCCCGCCCCCCTGTTCCTTCTTAAACGTACTGATGCATTTACAAGGACACTGCGACCTAACAACCCCGCAGTGACGACACCTGATATGAGTCATGGTTTCATAAAATACCTTTTTTTTTTTTTTTGACAGTTGGACTCCTTTCCCATCTTTAAAATTAGGTAATTTTGGCCTTCATTATTAATGCCTTTTTGTTTCATTTCAGCGGTGCAGGCATGGATGGGAAGAAATGCAGCGTCTGGATGTTTCTACCTCTTGTGTTCACTTTGTTCACTTCGGCTGGACTGTGGATCGTGTGCGTATGCTCTTCATGAATGATTTCACACTTCAGGTGCAATGCCGATAACAGAATTCTGATAGTATTCATAGAGCACATTATATGATTGTATCTGTAAATCTTACTAATATATCTCCTAATTCAACCTTGCTGAAGTTCCCATTTCAATTCTTGTTGCTTACCATTCGAAGCAAATAACAGGACTAATAAATTAAGCAAAGCAGGTCATGAAGAATACTGGTTTTACTTTGTGTTCACCTGTTTTTGTAATGAACATGTTGCCATTATTTATGAGATGTTCTTACCTGATACTGATGTGCCATATATTCCACTCCCGCTCCAGCTGATATTGGCCAGTGATTTGTGACTAGGCCTGATATGTTGTTAAATCAAAGATCATTACATTGGAAGTCCTGGCATACCACAAAAATGTTCACACATTCATTGACTTCAAGTAATAGTCATTTTAAGGAAATTATTTTATACCCTTGAAGTTCATGAAGAGTGATGGACATACATTCCCGAGAAACTAAAAACTGAATTAGAATTTTAGTTTGTTCAAAGTTGCAAGGTTTTATTTCTCTGCCTTCCTGTTTTCAGATTATAGGCATTCCCATTAATTTTAGGGATGTGTTGAAAGTTAAGAACCTATTAATTGTGATGTTTGAACTTCAAAAAACTTGGTTATCTGTGGGTAAAGAATTAGAGTATTTTCTCAGAAAACAATGAGTATGATTTAGTGCAGTTACACTAACTGAACTGGGAAACAAACGCTTCTTGGAATTGTTTTGGTTTTTAAATTGCTTTGTCTTTTCAACTTACTGTTGTTTCTTGATAGATACTTCATAGCTGTGGAAGATGACAAAATTTTACCATTAAATTCAGCTGAAAGGTAAAGTTGATCTCTGAGGAATTCATTGTTCACACAAATTTGGCGAAAACATTGCCACTGGTGAGGTTAAACTGTACCTATGAGCACTCTTAACTTGTGTGTTTGTGTGCGTTACTGGAGATTGACCTTATGACCTTGCATTTGCAAGGCAAGCCGCAGCACCACTGAGCTAAATCCCCAGCCCTCCATGACCTCTTTAACCCGCTCCCCTGTGTTTTCTTACCCAGGAAACCCGGTGTGAAGCGTGCGCCTTACATAAGGTAAGCTGATAATCCTTGCCTGCTCTGCTGGGCCTGAAGAGAGGCTACACGACTTTCACATAGTAATTATGAAACATTTCACCTTTTAAGCATTGCAGGTGATGATCCTCCTGCCAGCTGTGTGTTCAGCCAGGTCATGAACATGGCAGCATTCCTAGGTAAGATGTGTATCCTGAAAGCTTCACACGCTTTCTGTCTTATTTTCAACAAGCGGAGACCTAGCAGATATGCTAGTGTCAATATGCTGAAGCCAGGTTTTTGTTTGAAGGGTTTATTTTTCTCTTAAATCCTTTTATGTTTGCTCTGTCTTCCCATTTTTTATCGTGCCAGCCTACACTGAACTTCTGCTGCATGAAATATTTTCTTTTGGTGCATCAGATATTTCATGTGCCATAAAATCCTGCATGAGAATGTAATGTGGCGATATTTTGCTTAGAAAAGAATGCCTGAATTAGTCCTTCACTGGGGAATGTGAAAAAGATACATAGGCTCTATGATAAATGTTATTAGGTGTCTTCACTCTCCTTGAACCTAAAGGTCAATGTTCACATTAGGGTGGCAACGCCCCCTGTACCTATATACACAAGCGGGCAAATGGAGCAGCTCTGGGGAAAAACAAACCCTGGTATTCATATCTGGCCCAATTCTCTACTTTTTCTGCAGGGGCCCTTACTCTGGAAGTGCTTGCACGATGCTGTTGGTCCTGCAGAGATGGTGGGGACCATGCTGTCTGTCCTTTGTATATCATTTTCTTGTGGCCAGGTTTCCCCATGTCTTTCAGAGGGGCAGCCAGCTGCCAGGAGGGGACAGTAACACTTCAACCTTCCCATAGTGGTTTTCTGCAAATGGTTCCTTGGGATGGGGAGGTTTCCACTCCAAGCAAGAAATAAAGATAACATGGTCAGTAGGAACCATTCAACTTTTGAGGAACCTGTCTCCCAAAGAGGTGACCTGTTGTTTCTTTATGTAAACTTCCTTCCCCAAAAATCAGTTCCTCCCAGTTGTATTGCTTAGGGTTCTCCAGAGGAACAGAGTCAATTAAAAAATGACCAGACAGGGCTGGAGGGTTAGCTCAGTGGTTCCGGCACCTGCCTCGCAAGCGCAAGGTCCTGAGTTCCATCCCCGGTAACCACATATAATGCTGGGCGTGGAGACACGCCCACCAACAATCAACACCGCTTACCACAATGCCGGACGTGGTGACTCACGACTGTCATCCCAGCACTCGGGAGGCAGAGACAAGAGGATTGCTGAGTTCGCGACGGCTTGCCTGGGCACCATAGTGAACTCAGGGCCAGCCTGAACTACAAAGCGAGACCCTTTCGCAAAAAAAAAAAAAAATGACCAGACAGGGTTACAGGGTCAGAGGTGGAGTTGTTCACGGTGGTTCTCGAGAGTCAGAGGATCCAGCTCGGTCCAAGTCGGTGGAAGCTGCAGAACAAAAGGGACCGAGAACACAGCCCCAGTTCCAGGCCGAGGTCAAAGGCCTGGAGGCTTCCTGGAGGGTCACTGGTGTGAGTCTGAGCTGAAGGCTGAAGAAATTGACAGGAGCAGCAAAAGACAATAAGCAAAGTGGAGCTTTTCAAACAGCCGCCTTCCTCTTTCATTTCCATTCATCCACACTGGAAGCTTATGGGTTGGTGCCAGCCACAAAGA
This sequence comes from Thryonomys swinderianus, assembly GCA_004025085.1. Classification (NCBI taxonomy): domain Eukaryota; kingdom Metazoa; phylum Chordata; class Mammalia; order Rodentia; family Thryonomyidae; genus Thryonomys; species Thryonomys swinderianus. The sequence goes on from PVIC010003299.1 coordinate 9,390, forward strand.
GGGAAGATCTTTGGCCCTCAGTTTGCTGCCCTACATGTCAATCATCTCTAGAAACACCCCGCAGACACACTGCTTTATTAATCCGCTAGCCATCTCTCCCTCCAGTCAAATCGACAGCCAGGGTGAACGGTCACATGCCTCTTGATGTTCTTTTTCGATGTGGGGCTCAGCAAAAGGGAGACCTACAGAACTCACTAGACAGTCGAGACAGTTCTTGGTCACCCAAGCCACAGCCACAGGATCTTAGCTGGTCCAGGCAGTGTACGAGGTGAGAGCCACGCGAGCACGACAGAGGATGCTGGGGAGCATCTCCAAGGCGAGGGGTTTCTCCCTGGAGCTGAGGGCACGCCCTCCCGACCCGTCTTCCCAAAGCTCGGCCCCCTCCTGAGCAGGAGGTGTCTAGGAGCCACACGGGCACCAGGGAGGTTCATTACCCGGGGCCGACTCCCTAGAGTTCTCTTCTCTTCCCGCCCTCAAGCGTGGGGCTGTCGATGTGGCAGATTCTCGCAGGACTGGAAAGAACGCACAGCAGCGACAGCACACGTGGGCCTGCTCGGCCAGGTTTGCTCCCGCTGCCCTCAGCCTCCATGGTGCCAAGAGCTTTATATTCACCCCCCCTTTTTTTTCCTTCCGGTCATCACACAGCTGTTCTGAAAACAAATCCACACAAATCCAACAAATCCTTCTTCCTTTGAAGGTATATGGGGTCACCCGGGAACGTTTGCATTAACAGAGCGCAAGGCCCCATCAGTGGACTTTGAACCACAGGGTCAGGGCCTTTTGCAGAACCCCGCAGGCACAGCACAGAGGCTCGTAAGCCGGCCCTCGCTCATCTCACCAACCCACAGGGCGCAGGAACAGTCATTAACAGCACCGTTTCTGTTCCAGGAACAAGGCTAAGTGCTGCATAAACCACCTCCTGTCGTCACCTTGGAAGGAGCCTGCCTTTCTATAAAAGCTTCAAAGAAACCAGTGAACACATTGGAAGCTATGCATTCTTTCCTTTGTGTTCTGTAGACAAAATATTTCCCAGTAGTCTTTAGTGCATAATCTCAAAAACGTCAGTTTGCACAGCTCACGAGTTTATCTTGCTATAAAGCTTATGATTAACTAATTATAAAAGCATTTGCAATATAAAGAAATGAAAGCAAGTTCCCCTCTTCCAGATGACATTTGTCATCATCTTATTCTCCAGTTTTTCCTGCTCCACTGAGAAGCAATTAAGCCTGTACCAGATCTTGCTAGAAGGTATTGCGACACCCAATGTTTATTCTTTATTATCCTTCATCATCTCGAGTGCCATCTGGTAGACACAAAGCTGATTAAGATTAGTGCTCACTGGGAACAGACCAGCAGTTATTTATTTATCAGCGCGGGGAGTGCACAAGAATCCATTTTCTAAAGATCCTTGTTCCGCACCGTGAATATTTTCCTCCCCCCAGGCTCGTGTGGTAGACCTCAGACTATCACTTTAGACTACAGAGCGGGCTTTAAGAAATAGCACAGGCTGCCTGTAAATCACTGCTTTTGGACAGCTGTAGGGATTTTAATTTATAACCTACAAATAAGTCAGGGTAGCATTTATTAAAATTAGCAAAGATCTTTTATCTTTTTGACGGGCTAATCAAAGCTTGAAGCTCAGTGATTTTCTTTACAGAATTTGTTCCGCTCTTTGTCCTGAATCCATACTTTTCCTTTCCACTGCGGGGAAGAGAAAAGGACCTAAGACAAATTCCTTGGAAAGAGCATTATTTCCTGCCATGGGGAGCTTGTGAGGATAAAGTAAATAGCTGCATGATTTCAGCAACCACTGTCCCTTCGTCTGCCAAACCATATTGACTGTCGTGTTGTACTGCAGTCAAATAGAAATTACTGATACTCAAACAGTACAACTAAATAAAAGAAAAAAAGTATTTGGCCAGGCACCAGTTTAGACGGGCTGTGAAGAGCTATCAGTCTGAGTCTTGAACTTTGAAAACCCAATCCATCTAAAAAAAAAAAAAAAAAGTTCAAATCTAGAAAATCAACCATTTTTTAAAATTTGTTCTCTTTAAAAATAGGAAAATTAAACAGTGGACAATTGTAAAGCAAAGGACTATAGTATATGTCAAAAATAACAGGAGGGTAGGTTTTTTTTTTTTTTTTTTTTGCGACAGGGTCTCGCTTTGTAGTTCAGGCTGGCCCTGAACTCACTATGGTGCCCAGGCAAGCCGCCGCGAACTCAGCAATCCTCCTGTCTCTGCCTCCCGAGTGCTGGGATTACAGGCATGAGCCACCACGCCTGGCACTGTGGTATGTGGTATTGATTGCTGGTGGGCGTGAGTCTCCACGCCCAGCATTGCATGTGGTTACCGGGGATCGAACTCAGGACCTTGCACTTGTGAGGCAGGCGCCAGAACCACTGAGCTAACCCTCCGGCCCAAAATCTAAAATTTTTAATGGAGTTACAAAGTATATCCACTGGCTAGAAAGTGAATTTGGTAAGATAGCTTTGAAATCTTCCCACTGGCCAGAAGTTCCCCAGGGAGGTGTAACTCAGTCACACTTAGTTGAATAAGGTCTTCACAACATCCAGTCTGAATCTGTCTCCATTCAGACCTGAGAGTCAATAAAATTACTGGAGGGCCTGAATCTTTTTTAGTTCCACCACTTTGTTACTTAGAATATATTATAAAAGCCAATACCATCTTGTGTGAGCTAATAATGGCACTACTAGAGAAAAAGGACAAAGTGTGGTATCTGGAAGGCAATTCTGGAAGTTAGGAGTCCTGGGTTAAATTAACAGCCTTCAGATAAGTTCCTGTTTCCTATTAATTTCATCGCCTGTTCATCATAAAGTGACATGTCGCCCATTGTCATAATCACTTTCTTCATTGCTGAGACACCATAGCCAGCACCCACACTTAAAGGAAGAGGCTTACTTGGGCTCACGGTTCCAGAAGTCTCAGTCCATGGTCAGTGGGCTCTGAGGCAGAAACAGCATGGTTGAGTGCCCTGTTTAGAGGAAAGCTACTCATACCATGGCAGCCAGGAAGCAAAGAGAAGTGAGGAGCCCACGTGAGATGTAGCCTTCCAGGTCATCCCCCAGGGGCTCGGCTCTTCTGACCAGGCCCCTCCCCTTCATGTCGCATCTGGCTTTAGATTCTCCATTGCACTTATCCTTTGATGAGCACGCTAGCACCCTCCCGCACGTGTGAGGAGCCTTTGGAGGTTTCTAGGTCTAAACTCTATCCAATAGGAAGGTCAACACTGCTGAGACCAAGACATGACACTTGTCCCATGTCGACAGTAAGAAATGAGTAGCACAGAAAGTGGCCGTTGACTCCTTTTTCTTGTGCATAAAAGACCAACCATTCGGCCAAGAAGTTGGTATGTAGCTCAGGCTGCCTCAGACTCGTTACAATCCTCCTGCTTCAGCCTCCCAAGGGCTGGGATTACAGGCATGCACCACTATGCCTGGCACATCCTAAAATTCATCCTGTGCATCCTCAAGGACAGTCACTAATAGATCAATAGTCATTAATAGATTAAGTCATTAATAGATTTCCAAGAAAATGGATGAGGTCCCTCCAGCCAGTTGTTTGAGTAACTGTTGTCAACTCAATTATAATTGACTCATTTTCTGATCAATAGTGGGCATTGCGCTGAAATGGGCTAAATAAGTATCAGGGCTGAATAATTTGAGATTTCTAAAATCCTAGTCTATCTGTATTTTGGATTGAAACTCCAAGTTTGAATCAATTTTCGTATCATTTGCTGATCAGAGGTACTTCAAACTGAGTCACTTCACTGTGCTTGATTTATAGCTTGCAGCTGTGAAATTCAGCACACTTGGGAAATGCAAATTTACGTATGGGTTTTTTTTTTTAATGGCTAAGGATAAGTTCCTGTAATCAAGGCAAAACCATTAGTGAATAACTACCAACTTAAAAATGGAATAATTATCAACTTAATTGCTATGTAAATAGGGTAATTTTTGAATTTCTAATTGTCTTCCTGCTGAACCTTAATGTCAAAATAAATCGTCTTAGGAAATAGAATCTGTATTTCCTTATATGCAGGTACAATTTTTATTTGTTCCAAATGGTCTTTCCTCATTGGTTAACTGGCTCCCAGCTTTTAGTATAAATATGAAAATACTTCTTCACTGAGCTATTAATAAAAGATGGCACAGATTAGTTGCTTGACTGTGAACTGTTAGTATTAGAAGTCAGGTATGAAACCCCGTAACTTCCCCTGTCTCCCTCCAAATTCTCAGATACCAATTTGCTTCAAAAGATAGAGTAGCCTTTCAAAATGAGTAGTGAGGGTGAGGCATGGTGGCACAGGCCTGTAATCCCAACACTCTCGAAAGCGGAGGCAGGAGGATCACAAGTTCAAGCCCAAATTAGTGACTTAGTGAGGCAGACCTTATCCCAGAAGAGAAAGGGCTGCCGGTGTAGCTCAGTACAAAGGCCCTCGCTTCAATCTTCAGTGCCACCCATACAAATTTTAAAAAATAAAGTGAGTAATTATCATTTGAAAGAATGTCACACTGTATGACTTTTAGTACTTACCACCTCCACCCCCAAGTGTGCTGTGCTAAAATACGATTTCATGGGCCGGAGGATTAGCTCCGTGGTTCCGGCGCCTGCCTCGCAAGAGCAAGATCCTGAGTTCGATCCCCGGTAACCACATACAATGCTGGGCGTGGTGACTCACACCCACCAGCCATCAATACCATATACCACAGTGCTGGGCGTGGTGGCTCATGCCTGTCATCCCAGCATTCGGGAGTCAGAGACAGGAGGATTGCTGAGTTTGAGGCTTGCCTGGACTACATAGTGAGCTCAGAGCCAGCCTGAACTACAAAGTGAGACCCTGTCTCAAAAAAAAAAAAAAAATACGATTTCATAACCGGGACCACTCTGACTGGCCTAATTTGGACTGGCCTTGTCGTGTGCCACTGAACAGCACTGGGACGTTGCTGGCCAGAGGGAGTCGGACCCGTCCCAACGGGACTGTGGTCTCCTTCTCCTCCTTCCCATCCCCCTCCCCGTGGCCTCTCTCTGAGCCCACAGGTGTGTGCGGCTGTGACCCGCCCTCTTTCCCAGGTCTCTCTGCCCCACCCTGTGTGTCACATGCCCATGTGGAAAGTGTCTGAAACTGTCACTCCAGAGACGTGAGGTGCGCTGCGCCCGGCAGTTTAACTTGCACACCATGGCTTTCTGCTTCACAGTCTGGGTGTCTAGTTTAAATTTTATGATTTTAAGATTTTTGCTTTATTCCTAGCCCTGGTGGTAGCCGTCCTGCGCTTCATACAACTGAAACCGAAGGTTTTAAATCCGTGGCTGAATATCAGCGGACTGGTGGCGCTGTGTCTGGCTTCCTTCGGGATGACCTTACTCGGTAACTTTCAGGTACTCCACTCGGCCTTTCCGCCTGCCTTGCACACTAGTGAGACCCTCGCTCCACTGATCCTCACAGCCACTCGCCAGGTGGCTTCTGCGAGAACCTGAAGACCAGTGAGGACCTTTGGGTCTCAGTCTCCACGGGGTCTGCTCTGGGCCTGTTTTGCCCCATCGCGAGGCTGCTGGGTGCACAAGTGCCCTGCGGTGGGGCTGCGGCTGGGCAGAGCAGCTAGGAAAGCCCCATGCTCGCTCTCTCTGTCTCTCTGTCTCTGTCTCTCTTTCTCTCTCTCTGTCTCTCTCTCTCTCTTCCCATAGTGGGTGTCCCTTTTCCTCACAACAAATTGTGCCCTCACGTTCCTTTCTGGAAAAGGAATAGGACCATTGCCCTTGACAATCAAACACCAACATCCTCAGGGGAGCAAGCTGGCCTTTGGGATTAGCAAGTTTCTGAGGAAGTCAGTTCTGAAAGCCTGGAACATCTGTGCCTCGTACAGAGCTCTTCTAATCCTGAGTCGTCTTCTTCCTAGGCGTTGAGAATGCCAGAGCCACAGGCTGCAAGGACGATTTCTCTTGGCAGTATCACTGCCTTCTCATATCCTGGTGACTTCTTTTATGACCCTCCAGCCTGTGTCATATATAAGAGGCATCTGAAGCACACAGTGAAGGCTTAAATTCAAAGATGTATTACAATTAAAAAATACTTTGTCACTTAAAAGAACCCCCCTCCTGATTTGAACACACTTATCCCATCATTCTTGCTGTTTTCTGACACCATTCTGGGAGTCCTCTTATGATGTGTTTAACAAGCTGTGGTCAAAACTACGGCTAATGCTACTACCACGTGTCATGCAATGGAAAGGCAGCCTCGTAGAAACACGACAGGACTACAACTTCCGGCTCTTCCCCCAAGTCAAAAATGGCCAGGAAAGGGAAATATTTTTAATTATTCAGGACACCAAGGCATCATGACAGTACAACTAGACAGTGTGAGAGGAGTAATGTGTCTTTACTGTCACATATTTTAAAAAATGTAAATACCCAGTCTATTTTTTTAGTCACACTATGAATACTCCTGCTAATAACTTTCTTCTTGTAAACAAACACTGATCCTGGCCCTACTCCCCATCTGTTAAGTGAATGCCACCTGGCCTACCTGTTGAAGACACTCAGTCTTTTAAAACAGGTATGTTTTGCGTATCTGTAATCTCAGCACTCTGGAAGGCTGAAGCAAGAAGATCACAACTTCAGTCCAAAGTGACTTAGTGAGATTTTGTCTCAAAATAAAAAATACAGAGCTGGGCGTGGTGGCTCACGCCTGTAATCCCAGCACTCGGGAGGCAGAGGTAGAGGATTGCTGAGTTCGAGGCTTGCCTGGACTACATAGTGAGCTCAGGGCCAGCCTGAACTACAAAGTGAGACCCTGTCTCAAAAAAGAAAAAAAAGAAAAGAAAAAAAAATACAGAAGACTGGGGGTGTAGCTCAGTGTGAAGACCCTAGGTTCAATCCCTATACCACACACATGCACACACACACACACCCTCCACATTGTGATAGATAATATTTTTGGTAAAGTTTTTACTGAAAAATATGGTGATAAGTTTTCTAAGACCATCTTTTGTCCTAACCCTTTGTCCTGCTAATTCATTAAACCTGGATCACTGGCTCCCCAGGCCTCCCCCTGGGCACACAGTAGTAACTACATAAGAGATTGGATGGTAAGTCCACAGATCCCACTAACCATTCAAATCCCATTCCATGCCAGGCTGGACCCCAGAGGGCTGCACTCTTCAGACATCCTCCCCAGGGTGCTGGGAGTTCATCCCATTAAGATGTGGGATTCTCGGGCACAGGTCATCCTTACTGCCACCCCGTGGGCCCCCATCCCTGCCTGCCTAGTGCAGGACAACCTTCAGGCATGTGCCCGGCCCTGCCGCTTCTCTCCCCTGGGGCTGTGAGGAATTGTTGGGTGCATGTCTGCTTCTCTACTAATGTGTCAGGCAGCTTTCTGTTGCTGTGATGGAACACACAGGGAAAACAATGTAAAAGAGGAAATATTTATGTTCGTTCACTCACAGTTCTCATCCATGGTCAGCTTGCTCCACAGCAGAAATATGGCAGAAGAGTGTGATGGAGGAAAGCTGCTCAGGAGAGAGAGAGAGACAGAGAGAGAGAGAGAGAGAGAGAGAGAGACAGAGAGAGAGACAGAGAGAGAGACAGAGAGGCAGAGGGAAAGAGAGAGAAGGGAGGGGCCAGGGACCACATGTAATCCCCACATCCATACCCCCGTGTTCCACTCCCTCAGCTCGGCCCCATCACCTCTTTCTGTCCCCTCCCGGTAACACATCACTTTACAGCCTCTAAAGTCCTCACAGAGCACTGCTTTCCAGGAGCCACCTCTGAGCACTGCTGCATCAGGGACCAACTGAAATCATCACAAGCCAAAGTCGTAGGAGGACCCCAGAGATCAGGTTGAACTGCACAAATATTCAGACTGTGAATGTTGCCCCTGCCTATGTAGAATGCGTGCTGGGCTACCTATAGGAAGGAGCCAGGCACAGACACAACAGTCGCCTGTGCAGAAACTAGGTGTGGCAGTTAAGAGACAGGACTTTCAGTCTACACTCTTTCTTAACTGTATAAAGTTGAGACATGGAATTATGTTACCTATTTTTAAAATTAGGTAAAAAGGGCCGGAGGTTGAGCTCAGTGGTTCCGGCGCCTGCCTCACAAGCACAAGGTCCTGAGTTTGATCCCTGGTAACTCACGCCCACCGGCAATCAATACCACATACCACAGTGCCAGGCGTGGTGGCTCAGGCCTGTAATCCCAGCACTTGGGAGGCAGAGGCAGGAGGACTGCTGAATTGAGGCTTGCCTAGGCTACACAGTGAGCTCAGGGCCAGCCTGAACTACCTAGTTTCAAAAAAAAAAAAAAAAAAGCAATAAAAGTAATAAAAAATAAATTGTAGGTGACATGACTGCTTTCCAGGAGCCACCTCCTAGGTTTTAGAAAAGTGAAATTTAATTGAGGAATCATTATTGTAAGTATATTTTGAAAATATATCTTTCAGATTATAAGGGGGAAAAGTGTTTGTTTTTTTCTCAAAAAGAGGCACCAAGAACCCAGAACAGTGGGGAAAAAACTCTCAAGCAACAATATTGACTTGATGCAGTAATTCTGCATGATAATGTCAGGAAAATATCTGCAGGTGATGGTGATTTTCAAAAAATTAATATCTTTACCTTTTAGAAGGTATTTCTTTAACACTAGGTTTTATTTTCCTTTACTTCCTGAAGCTAAACTATATATGTAATTGCCAAAGGAGTTTTAAGTGACATATATTTATTAAAATAGGTGAGTAACGATAGGGGCTTTTTTCCCTCTCCGCCCCAAGTCCAGGAGTCCAAATGGGTCCCGTTTAACCTGGCGACTGCGGCAGTCACGCCTGTGCTGTGCTTCCACGGATCTCTAGGCGTGACACAAGCTCACAGGAGGCAGTTTTTGTCATTCTAATACAAAAACAAAACCCAAAGAATTTCCATGAACAATGAATTGGCCGCGGGCCAGCTCTGTAGGCATAAGAACAGCCCATGCGGGTATTCGCTGTCTGTGACAGTCGGATCCGGACTTGCCCAGAACTGGCCATCTGTCAGCAAGCATGCAGCCAAGTCCCTGCTCTCATTTTTTTAGCCTGCAAAACAAAGTGTGGGACGTTGCTTGTACAAACTCTGATACTTCCCTTCTTAGGCAACGCCCGGGCTGCTTTTCTTTTTCTTTCCCAAAGAGCTTTTCTGGGAAAGAGATTCAAGGGCTAGAAAACCATGGCCTGCCTGGCTTTGCTAAACCTGTGTTTTAAGGTCCCTTCCTTGCTGGGAGTTCAGACCCTTTGTGGACAGATGTGAAAAGCCAAGGGAGATGGCGGGACTCTGATCGTTCCCAGGCCTGTCCTCATAGCCCAGCCCTCCCACTCACACATCCTCTGGGCTGGCATATCTTTTCAGTGGGCTACAAATGCCATTTTTTTTTTTCTGTTTGTCCCCAGCTCGCGAATGATGAAGAAATCCACAATGTGGGGACATCCTTGACCTTCGGATTTGGCACTCTGACCTGCTGGATCCAGGCTGCCCTGACACTCAAAGTCAACATCAAGAATGAAGGACGGAAAGTTGGAATCTCACGAGTGGTTCTGTCTGCATCGATCACTCTCTGCGTCGTCCTCTGTATCCTTTACTCTGGAAAGGTTCTTCCCCAGGGAGATTGAAACGCAGCTAAGCTGTCTGTGTGGAAGCTGAGACAGCTGTCATTCCCAGTGAGTTAGGACAGCGCTCAGATGGAAAAGAGCAGGCATAAAAACAAAAGCTCTCAGACCAGTCTTTCACACCAAAGAGCAACAGAGAGCAGAAAAGGTCCAAATTCTATCCAACCTGTAGAAATGGTGGCATAGCCTTCTGTCACTCACAACATTAAGTTTTCACTTTGTGAAAAACACGATAAACAAAAGAGAATTGTGATTTTCCCGTTTAAAAAACAAATCATTTGTGATTTTATTAAGTCCTGTTACATTACTTAATTTTTTTATCCCGAAAATGATTTTTCAGGGGATAAGATGTTTACATCATTCAGGAAAACAAGCTTTTCTGGAAGTTTACAAACAGTTTTATCACAGCATATAGTTTTCTGAAACACATATTGGGGGTTTGGGTGTACTATCCATTTCCTTTCTTCCTCTCAGAGTGTTAGCCAACCTAGAATAGACATGAGGATCCAGGTAGGGTAAAGAAATCAACCTTCATTGCGATAAACTTGTTACAGAGTGCTGCAGGCCTCACCTCAGAATTTACCTAAATCACCCAAAAAGAAACTGGAAGGCTTAGAGTGCTTCACTCCACTTAACCCCGGGGAAATCTGAGAGAGGCTGGCCATGGTGTATTACCCACTGGGTCTCATTATAGAGTTCCAGTTGACCTTGAACTTGCTAGGTCGCCCAGGCTGGACTCAAACTGGCATCCTCCCTCCTCGGCCTCCCAAGTAGCTGAGATTACAGTTGGACAGCACCACACCAGGCTCACATCTTTAAGCATCAGTTTTTATTGGGTTCTTAACATGTGATATGTTTGCATTATTTCCAAATACTTTCAATATACCAATTCTTTTAACCATCAGCAAACTGTAAAACTGGTGAGTGACTCGTGGACAAATTGATTTGCCTGGGGTCCCACAGACAGGATGTAGAAGGTCAAGACTTAAACTTGGGCTCAGCTCTGACATTCAGACACTATGCTATTCACTGCCCCCTGACCCCCAAGGAAGTGGCTTTAAAATTTGAAACACTTAGCTTTCAAAAAGTCTCATTAGTGGAGTATGTGGAGTCTTTTATTTCTTCTTCCCTATTTGATAGTTTTAGTGTTTTTTTAAAGCTCTGCTGTTATGTTATGTTATATAGAGCACACTTAAGAACTTAAAATTCATGCCAGAAAACTTGTTTCTTGGTAGCAACTGCTAAAATATTTTATGATCAAAATATTTATGAGATGGAAGATCTATCCATTCTTCATCAACTTCAGTAGTAAGGCAGCACTTCTTTGGGAATATTTTGAACCTCCACCAAAAGAGCACACACGAGACTTTCAATTATTTTGAATTTTGAAATTACGCCAAATAGTTCTGACCCCATTGTTTCTGAACACTTGGACCATTTCATGGTCCCCAGTAAATGGATTCAGATTTGATCAAGAGAGCAAAGCTGGACACAAGCATTTTTGCCTCTGAAAAGATTCCTATATGGCTGGGCCTGGTGATGCATGCTATAATCCCAGCATTTGGAGGCTTGCCATGAGTTCAAGGCCAGAATGGACTGGACCCTCACTAAGAGAAAAAAAAATCACACACACACACACACACACACACATGCGCGCACACACACACACATGCGTGCGCGCACACACACACAAGCCCTCCCAAGATTTTAGGTCCATGCCCTGCAGACAGGATTAATTCTGATTCAGGCCTTTCACTAAAACATACTATGAGTCAGGTGTAGTGGTACAAGCCTGTAATCCCAGCACTCAGGTAGGCTGAGGCAGGAGGATCCCTGCCAAATTTGAGGTCAACCCAGACTACATAGTAAGTTGAAGGCCAGCCTCAACGATATAATGAGATGTCTCAAAAACAACAAAAGGCCAGAGATTTAGCTCAGTGGTTCCAGCGCCTGCCTCGCAAGCACAAGGTCCTAAGTTTGATCCCTGGTAACCACATACAATGCTGGGCGTGGTGACTCACACTCACCAGCAGTCAGTACCACATACCACAGTGCCGGGTGTGGTGGCTGACACCTGTAATCCCAGCACTCGGGAGGCAGAGGCAGGAGGATTGCTGAGTTCAAGGCTTACCTGGGCTACATAGTGAGCTCAGGCCAGTACGAACTACAAAGTGAGACCCTATCTCAAAAAACAAAACAAAACAAAACAACAACAAAAAACCCCAAAACACACTATGAACCCTGCCCCCCTTTCCCCAGCTCCTTTTCTTCCATACGTATCATTGTGTGTACATGTTCACACATACATACACGCACACACTCCATGCAATCTCAGGAGTGGGACTCTCATCTGTTTCTTTATTGTAATTTTGATTGCACATTTTTATTGGGGCTCAAGTGTTAGTGTGATACCAGAAATGAAACAAACCTCTGTAGTTCTATGGGACAAAAAAATTTGAAAATTAGAAGAGGAAAAGGGCCCATGCAGACAGTACTGGTAGCTTTACTATCAAATACAGATGAGATGTAGGCAGTGAGCAGTTTCATGTGTACAGAATTATTTCCGCAGATACAGCTATGAACATGTAGTCATCTGCAGTGATTTCTTAAGTGCTGCCCCTTGGCCTGGGTTTTGTTACTTTTATAAAACTGATGAGAAGGGGATTGCTGGGAAGATTAAGACACTGTTCCCAAAAGCAGGTCTGGCCCAAAATGCTCAGTGGGGCCATCTCGGTGCAGACCATCCCTGTGACTGACAGTGAGGGGACAGCTGGCCACCTGTGGCCCATGCAGGCCCCTTCCTTGACTGTCTCTCCCCAGACTTCATCCTCATGGCCCAGGACATCCACATGTACGCAGCCCGGGTGCAGTGGGGCCTGGTCATGTGCTTCTTGTCTTACTTCGGCACCTTCGCCGTGGAGTTCCGCCACTACCGCTACGAGATCGTGTGTTCTGAGTACCAGGAGAATTTCCTGAGCTTCTCTGAAAGTCTGTCCGAGGCCTCCGAATATCAGACCGACCAGGTGTAGCCCGTCAATCTATCCTTGCTGGTGAGGTGGGTGTGTTGGTGGGGGAGGGGCAGGGGGAACACTCACAGGAAGTGACACATGGCCTCATGACACACTCCACACACACCACACACACACACATGCACTCACGGCTACATTTGCCAAATGATTCTTGTAGGGCAAGTTGTTTCTTGAATGAAAAGCACAAGCCCTTATGTGTTGAAACACGTGCTGTTACACCGAAATTATGCACGATAGAGCCAGAAGCTTGTGCATGGTCACCTCTGTCCCCTGCCTGTCCCGGGACACCTCGTTCTCCCCATGTTCTTCCCATGTCTCGTGCTGACTTCCCTCTCATGGAGTAGGCGGGCCAGCTGTGACATGGGGTGATGCCAACTCCCTAAGTTGCCTTCAGGTCCGAAGGGCTTGGAACGAACACACGAGCCACCATGACAGCCCTTGAGTGGATACTCAGAGTCATCTGCCTGGATGGACACTGGGTGGAGAGATGACCCCACACGGCCTGCACAAAGCCACAGACAGAACTTTCCTACGAATGCTCTCTTCACCACACTGGGCGGTTGGCCGTGTGGCCCCGGGCAAAGGGACCCACAGCAGCATGTGCCAGGGAGGTCGCAGCCGTGAGACGACTTGAATCTCCTGCCTGAGAAAGCCCTGCAGATGTGAACCTTCACAGGGACACGGTCTATAGCCCTGACGCAAGGCACAGGCACTGCAGAGGGATTAATTTTTGCTTTACAGTAATCATGTACAGTTTTTGTTTCATAGTTCATGGTTAACCTTTTAAAAAAAAAAAAAAAGTAACTATCATGGGTCTCTTTTGATCTCATGGACAAAGAAGATAGAGACCAAAGGTAAGAACTCAGCTTGCTTTGGGTTCAAACATGAAAAAAAAAATCACCTGCAGGTTTGATGTTTGAAGCTAAAAAAAACCCAAACAAACAGAAATATGAAGAAATCAAAACCTATGGAGATAGAGAAAGCTCCAACTGGGCATTACAAAGATAGGAGTTTAGGGCTAGGAGTGCAGCTGATGTTTGCCTGGCATGTGGGAGGCCTGGATTCTGACCCCAGCACCACATACACACACACACACAACACACACACACTATTCAAAGCATCTTACTCCAAGTGAAATCAGAGATGTTCTTAACATTTGGCTATGGCTTCAATCCCATAGCTTTGGGACTAAGGGCTTTCAAAGTTAGAATTTACAATGAAAAGATTGTCTCCCCCAAACCACAGAGGCAGGACTGGTCTCCTGCACCCCCCGAGTTCAGCACCCCAGTGGAGGGCCAGTGTCCCAGAACCAGAATCCATGCTCCCCACGTGTCACTGTGGGCCAAGCGACAGACCCTCCACAGGCGCTGTTCTGAGAAGTCCCCAGATGTGCTTCTAGGGGCCTGGGGCTACCTGGGCTCTAACGTGAAAGACACTGTTTTTTAAATTCACCGGAGTCCGGGCCTCCTGAGGGTCCATGTTCCCATCCCGACTTGTCCCTAGCATGGTGCTTGGCACATCTGAGGTGCTCAGTACATGTCTGTCGAGAATTCCTGATCATTTCTGAGTGTGGGAACAAGTGTCCAAGAGACGGAAAGGTGCATGCGTGGACAGAGAGCTAGTTCTTGAGAGGGGCAGAGAGTTCCTGGAAGGTATAAGGAAAAGGAGAGATTTGTGCAGAGAATATCCACCTTGTAAATGGCATCTTACTGTAAATAGTCCAAGGTGACCTTTCTTAGTTTTGAATACTGCTTTCGGGTTTTTTTTTTCCATTTTTATACTTTACAAATTTTATCAAAGAACAAAGATGTAAGGAGTTTTATTTTACTGTACACAATTCAAATTAAACCGCTTTGGTGATGACGCACTTGTACATTTTCTTAAGAGTAAATCGAACAGCACATTTTAGCAGACTCAAGCAATGGCTAACGTTATCCGTTAGGATCTGGCCACTAAATAAAACTCTTTTGTGTAAAATTTTGAATTTCTTGTCTCTTGCAACAACTGGTATACGTTACTAAAGCACGTGTACACTCAGACGTTACACTGTAGATGAGCGTCAGTGTCACACTGGTAAGTGTGTCCCCACACCAACATGTCGGTGTTCTCTGACTGCCCTGGGTTCACGTCAAACTCCAGAGGCCGAGGTCACAGAAATCCTGACTTCAGGTGCTAGTTACAAGTTTGGCGCCCACAGGTTACTTCTGTCCAACCTGGCTACGGATTTGTTAATAATTGGCCAGAGATTTAGCTCAGTGGTTCCAGCACCTCCCTAGCGGGTCCGTGGTTGGATCCCCAGTAACCACATACAACAATGCTGGGCATGGTGACTCACACCCACCAGCAATCAGCATCACAGGCCACAGTGCCGGGCGTGGTGGCTCACGCCTGTCATCCCAGCACTCAGGAGGCAGAGGCAGGAGGATTGCTGAGTTCGAGGCTTGCCTGGGCTACATAGTGAGCTCAGGGCCAGCCTGGACTGCAAAGTGAGACCCTGTCTCAGAAAAAAGAAAAAAAAATGCTAATAATGACTTGTAGAATTTTTTAAAAATTTTACATTTGCTGATTTAGTATGAGATACATCTCAAAAGAACAAAATGGAAGAGGTGCACAGGGAAAGAAAGAGGGGGGTGGGAGGCAGCTGTGCCCTCTCAGACACACCGACTTCTTGTCCCCTCTGAGGATTTATAACACAGAAGCCTCCCAACCTGTGTCCCGGGTTGGTCTTCCAGATTTCTATTTCCAGATCCCAGAGGCCAGCAGAGTTCTGGTTCTTTCCGTTGACCCGTCATGTCCTGAGGCCCCGTGGGGCCCCTCCTGGTCAGCACAGTAGTGCACTCTGGTGGGACAGAGTAACAAGCACTCCTGTCACTCGGTTCACTGCAAGGGTTAGAGGAGTTCTATGCTAGGAACTGGGGGCCCACCAAAGAGATGCTTGCACTGTGGCACACATGAGGAAAGATCTTGCTCAGGAGCGCACTCAGAGCTAAGAACACCCACACCGAAGGCCAAGGGCAGGGAACCCACACGTGGGACCAGCTTCCCTGCCCCGCCCAGAGGATGAAATTGACAGCACTGAACCCCTGGGGGCCTCCAGCCCAGGATCCTGAAGAAGAAACATCCTCCTACTGGCTGGAGAGAAATATTCTAAATTAATATGGCAAAAGTTTGACAGTTTTTACTTAACAGAGAACTGACAGAGAGGTACACTGATTGTGTTGTCAGGTTTTCTTTATCTCTTGTTTAGGAAAGTAAAACTTTCATTTCCTGAAATTTATGATCTGACTGGTTATAAACGGGACCCGGAACAGTGCCGTTGTTTATCTGTCGGGAGAGGCTGGGTCTTGCTGTGCCAAGACTAAACTAACCAAACCAGAATTTACTTCCTTCCTTTCCTCATCTGCATCCTACCCTTCGCCTGCAGCCCTCCCCCACCTCCCTGCCTGAACATTTTCTCCTCTCTGAAGTGCGTCCCCTCCGCTGTCCTTCCGGTTTCCTTTGCTGGGTCCCTCCTCTCTGAGATTCCACGTCAGGAGGACTCCGGCCACTGTCCACACTGCTTCTCCTGGGGACCTCGTCCAGGCCCCCGCGTGTACGTGCTGCCTGTGCTGCCCTTTCCTAGGTTCTCCGGCCCAGGCCTCCTCCTGTTTGTGTTGACACTCGTCTTTCCTCTGCTCCCAGATTGCTTTTCCTTGTCTTCCTCTCTGTCCCACCCCCGTCGGGCCACAGAGCCTGCGGGCTCCACCTTTATACCGACTGTCTGCTGCCACCACCTGGCCCTGCTGCTCCCAGCGCGCCTGGATTTTTATACTCAACAGAAACTTCTCTGCTTCCAGCCCGTCATCAGGAACTGTCAAAACAACCCTCACTCCCCTGCTAGGGACCTTCCAGTGGCCTCCCTGGGACTCAGACGGAGAACACTGATCACCACGTGCCCTGGAGGCTGAACAAGCCGTCCCTGACGCCCTTCCTTCCTCCACTGCAGGCCCCACATGTTTTCCTCCAGCAGCAAGCCACCCCAGCCTCAGAGAATTTAGAAAGAAGTAAATTCTTTCTCTTTGCTGTGACCTCTGTGAAAACCTTCCTCCAGATCCGTTATGTCCCTGACCTTCTCCACTTGAGTGTTCTACTCTGAGGGCCCTGAACTCTCAAATTCCAAGCCTACCCCCACAGCACTATGTTTCTACTCTTTTTAGCTTTATAAAGCATTTAAAAACCCTGGCCCTATGATCAGTTAACACTCTAACACACGTGACACACTGTGCTTTACCTGTTATCTGTTTCCAGCCCAAGTGAAAGTTCCCCAAGGCAGGATTTCTGCCTACCTTTTATCTGGCACCTGGAGCAGTGCCCGGTTCATAGGCAAACGGCTTTTCGGGTCTTGAGGTAGAAGCTTTAGAAAAAATGTTATTATTTAATGTTATTTTTTACGTTGGCAGTAAGTAGTTCCCATCAAATGCCTGAGTTCTAAATAGCACCTGAACTATCTTTACACAGAACACCAGTCCCCGATTTCCTCTTCAGTGGCTTCAAAGCCATCTGCGGGGGCTAAACGGGTCCTTACCGGAGAAAACAGAGCACACTTCGTATTTGTAACACACGAAGCTGAGCTGACAGTGTTGGGAGGCTCACTCCCCCCAAAGCAGCACCCCCCACGCTGTGTGGTAGGGACTGAGGAGGGGACATGGCGTGCTTAATGGATGTTCCTGGAGCGAGCAGGGCGAGGGAGTTCCCCGCCAGCCAGTACTGGAATAACATCTAATGCCTCTAGATTGCTGCAAACCAAATTTAGATTTGTAGCCAGGGAAGAAAGAGGAGCTTGAGGGAAGGCTTTGATTAAGTCCAGGATCAAAGTGGATTTCTGGACTAGGAGGGCTCCAGGCCAGCAGCGGCTTGCTTTTGTGTTGTCCTGGTGGGAGAGCTTTCTCCAAAGACCCTGAGCTGCCTTATTATAATTGTAAATGGTATCATTATTTGCCCTTGGAAGGCTTTGAACAGTGTCCTTTTAAAAACAATTTCAATTCTTTGTTTGAGACATGGTCTGGGCTGTGTAACTCAGGCTGGCCTTGAAATACCACCTCTGACAGCCAGACACCTGAAGGCACCTGTCTTCACCAGCAGCGGCCCCCGTCCTGCTGCGGGACACAGTGGATACCTGCAGTCTGACACACACTGTTAGGACGGGGGGACAAGAGCGAGAGGCCTGGACAGCGCAGCCAGGCCCTGCCTCAAAATAAAAATGAAAACATAAAATGCAAACAGCTCAATGTTCAGCTCAATGTGAAGGCCCAGGGTTCAATCCTCACTGCCACAGAAAAATAAAGAAATAGGCTCAGTGAAACAGACAACAGTGTGCTCGGCTGCCTGCCAGGGGAAGGAAGCATCTGGCCTCCTGAGGTTCCCCAAGTAGCTGGGAGGATGGGGACACCAGAAAGTCTACGGGGTGATCTGGGGAGTTCCCGGCTCTGTGCTGAGGGAAAGGCTGCTGAGAAGCCTGAAGGTACCGAGAGGGGCGGAAAGCCCTGGCCATGCTGGGGAACATTCTCATTCTACAGCTGCTCAACAAATTACCATGGAACGAGTGGCATAAATGCGCTGTTCATCGAGCCCAGACTCTGTGGGAGGAGCTGGTGGCACAGTGGGCACCTGGGTCTCGGTAGAAGGTGGTGGCTGAAGCCTCTGAAGGGGAGTTTGCTTTGGGCCTGGAGGCCAAGGCTGGCCGTCAGCTCAGGCCTCTGGTCCTCTCCACACGGGGGACCCCGGGCTCCCCCCCAGCTCGACCCCTGCTCTCAGAAAAAGCTCTTGGGCCATAAGCAAGCCTCGGAAGTCATAAAGCTTCATCTCTGTTGCCTCCTAGTTGAAGTCGTCCTGAGCCTGCATGAGATTTCAAGAGCAGGGAGCAGTGTCAACACAGCAATGTCAACACGAGGGTGAGGTCCGTGCAAATGGGTACTTGACACACCAGAAGTCCTTCCTTCCAAAACAACAACAAAACTGGTAAAAAGTGCCCCCCATATCTTTTATGAAATTCTGGAAACTCAACACTTGCAGCGAGCAAGGAATCAATCAAGAAAATGTGGCTAAATCCTGGCTGAATCTCAGTAAAACTGAGAACTCTGGTATTGACTTAGCCCCGGTCCCACACCCCCAATCCCGCTGGTGGCCTTGAAAGCTGGTGCAGTGACAGCGCCTGGGAGAGCAGGGTGATGCACCTCACACAGGATCACAGTTGCCCTGAGTGGTACCTTAGCCTGCTTGCCTGTCAGATGGGAGGAACAGGGAGGGAGAGGGACAGACAGACAGATACTTGCTGGTGTCTCCTATTCCGCTAAAAAGACCACTAGATTTATGGGATTAGAGCCCTGTCCTTATGGCTGTAGTCACACAGGACAGGGAGGGTTAGTTAGGGCTTCAAGGAAGTAGGAGCAGTCCGTTCCACGGTGGGGAGGGGGCTCCCCTTCAGCCTCTAAGTCGGACACTGCCAGGCCCCAGGCATGTGTTAATCACAGCTACCTGGCATAATGGATAACAGCGGGGTAAAACCTTGGTGCAAAAGGTGGAAGAATGAGAAGCTATGGTAGGTAAGGGCTTTGAAAAGCTCTGACAGTCTTGGTGTCACAGGCTAAACTGGGTGTCCTTCCCCTACTGCTCCAAACTATGTAATATTCCTAATCCCTAGAGACCTGGAATGCAACCTTAATTGGAGCTAAAACCATTGTGTATATAATTACAATCGTTCCCACTGGATTAGGACACAAGAAGAAGCCATATGAAATGAGGCAGGAATTGGAATAAGGCGCTTATAACTCCAGTAAAGACCTGTGCTGCTGACCATCGTCAACAGAAGCCCAAGGCACAGGGCAGATTCTCCCTTGGTGCCTTGGATGGAACCTTCGAGAAGTTACACCTTCTTCCCTGCAATCCTAGGAAACTGATAGAAGGGGTAAATATTAAAGAGAATGTTGGGCCGGAGGGTTAGCTCAGTGGTTCCAGCGCCTGCCACGCAAGCGCAAGGTCCTGAGTTCGATCCCCGGTAACCACATATAATGCTGGACGGGGAGACATGCCCACCAACAATCAAAACCGCATACCACAGTGCCGGATGTGATGACTCACGCCTGTCATCCCAGCACTTGGGAGGCAGAGACAGGAGGATTACTGAGTTTGCAGGCAGCTTGCCTGGGTACCATAGTGAGCTCAGGGCCAGCCTGAACTACAAAGCGAGACCCTGTCTCAAAAAAAAAAAAAAAAAAGAGAATGTCGTTGTACTTCTTATTACTTCTTCCCCCCACATCTGGTTTTAAAGAAAACTGCACAAATAGTGATGATAAATCTGTTTATGGGTGTATATATATGAAGAGCTGATCTGAGACAGTAACAACATAAAGTGCAAAGCAATGGAATCATAGTAGAAAGTTTTGCATCCTACTGAAACCACAGGAATAGTAATCAGAGCCAGACTGTTATAAATTGAAGTGTTGATTGTAATCCCCAGGAAAACTATAAGAGAAATGACTAAGAAAATACACGGTCCAAGATACATCAAGAAAAAAATGTGTGCTAGAAAAAAGCTCTTTAACACAAGGCAGTAATGAGGGAATTTTAAAAAATGTAACAAAGATAGAAATCAAATGGCAAAATGCCTCTCATGGTGATGCATCCCTGGAATCTCAGCATGCGGGAGACTGAGGCAAGAGAATTTTGAGTTTGATAACTACACAGCGAGGCTTTGTCTCAAAAAAAAAAAAAGCAAAATAGCAAACATAAATCCTTTCAGCAATTTCATTAGATATAAGTGGAATAAACTCTTCAACTCAAAGGCAGAGACTAGCAGAATGGATTAAAACACATCTTCTATACATTCTGTCCCCGAAGCATATGGGCTGACAGCAAAAGGATGGCAAAAGACACCCCATGGGAACAGACTGCAGTCACGATACTAATATTTGGCAAAACAGATTTTAAAACAAAACCTTAAATGAGATTTTTTAAAACACTGCACTATTAAAGCGTCGATCCATCAGTAGTTTTAAGAACGTCAAATATATATAAAAGGAGAGCATTAAGGCTTTTATCCATATGCTCCCAAGGCCTCAGGAGCTCACAGATGGGCTTTTAGGAGGTGGCAGGATCATGGGTGTGTGATACTGGATTAGCCTACGGATGGGCTTAGCAGAGCTCAGGGTGTAGATGCTGGGCTCACTGAAGGGGGAAGACTCAACCAGGTGCAGGTGGCACCAACCAATGGGTGTACAGCCTGCCTGGAATATAAAGGGACAGAAAGAAGGCAGGCTCACTGCTGCTTGCTTCCTGTCAGCGCTGCCATGGGCTGTTCCTCCTCCGGCACACCACTCTGCCTCGGAGCCAGTCAACTATGGACTGAAACCTGTACAGTGTGGGCTCAAATAAGACTCTCTTCCTTTTTCCAAATTGTGGGTGCTGGTTATTTTATCCCAGCAATAAGAAAGTAACCAAGACAGGGAGCAAAGGACCTATATGAAGCAAAAACGGAAGTGACAGAAGAAACTGACAGTTTGAAAATAGATACTCCATGATCATTAATTGACAGAACAACTAGACAGAACACTATGGAAACAGAAGATTCAAATAATCCTAACAAGCATATTGAACACTTCACATGTGATATCCCCAGTGCACAAAGAATATTCTCTAGAACAGATTTTATGAAAGGCCATACATAAATATTTAAAAAACCAAAACGACACAAAGTATGCTCTCTGAGTGTAATGCAATAAAAGCAGTACTAAAAGGAACTTCAGATAATGCACCAATATGTGGAAACTGAAGAACACACTCTTAAAGCCACCAGCAGATCACAGAAGAAGTCACAAGGGAAGGAAAACAATACTTTGAGATGAAGGAAGACACACAAGGGGCTGCAGATGGAGCCAGTGGTACAGTGCTTGCTTAGGGAGCCACGGGCCTGGGTTTGGCCACTCACAGTGTAAAATAAAACCAAAAAGGTCCCCAAAGGTACGGATGCAGTGAGAGCAGAACGGGGTAGGGAATTTAGAGGTGGATTATACCTGTATTAAAAAAGATCTGGGACTGGGAAGTTACAGCCATAGCATGGACAAGGCTCCAAGTCCAACTCCCCGCACTGCAAACCAAACTGAACTAAAATAAATCCCCAAACAATACCTGGTTTTTCACCTTAAGGAACTAGGAAAAAAAGGGCAAACTAAACTCAGGGGAAGCAAAAGAAAAGACGAGGTCATATAAAGAAAATAGAGAATTTGCAAAACCATAAGTTGGTTCTTTGAGAAGATCAACAAACTTGATAGGCCGGGGATTTAGTTCAGTGGTTCTGGCATCTACCTGGCAAGCGTGAGGTCCCAAATTTGATTCCCAGTACTGCATTCCACAATCCTGGTTTGCTGGCTCATGCCTGTAATCCCAGCACTCAGAAGAAGAAAACAACAACAAACTTGACAAATCTTCAGCAGGATCTTGTATGCTCTTGGACACAAACTCACCTTCTCTGCCCCCTGCCCCCGACTCCACTGACACTGCCCTCGTCCGCGCCAAGGGCCAGGTGGCCACCAGTTCCTCGAATTCTGGGCCGACCTGGTGTGAGTGCACCCCACCTTCCTTGCTGCCTCCCCCACCAGTCTCCCGGGTTCCGCACCTGGTTCCCGCCCCTGTTTTCCACCATTTCCCATCTCCTTGCCTGGTTCCTTCCTTGGCTTGATCTCATTCAGGGTCCTGGCCAGGCCCATGATGGCGAGCTTTTAGAGCTTCCAAGGACTCAGCCCACTGCAGCCCGTGTGCCACAGGCTCATCACCACTGCTCCAGGCTCTCTGCTCTCACAACACTCTGCCACATCCCATAGTTTTTAATAGCCTCTGTGCCAACCGACTCTCACGTCTGGTCTCCAGCCAGGCCAGGATCCAGAATTGGGAGACACGTACACTCCACTGCTTTTTGGTCACATCCGTCAGCGTACACTGGCTTCTCCCAGATTCATGTTACGTCAGCAGAACAGCTGTTTTTCCACTATCTCCAGTTGCTCAAGCTAGGAATCGAGAGGCTACCCTTTGAAACCCAACCCATCAGCAAAGGCAGTCATGGGCAGCTCTGAAGTGTATTCTGAACATATGCATCTCTATCCGCACTGTCATACCCTGAAGCAAACTACTACTATTCCTTACCTGAGTCACCGCAGAAGCCTTCTATTTTAGATCCGGCAAACCAGCCCCTCAAGTGTCATTTTGCCTGGTTGGAAGATCTTGCACGCAGCGTTCCGGGTGGCAGTTACGAGGACACACAGCAGCAGTCGTAAAGAAGCATTTCCCAAGGCCACTGCCATTGTTAAGCAACATCACACATCCTGTCTGGAGACGAAGCAGTGGGTCAGCACCTAGCCAAGCCTCCAGGGGGAGCAGCCGTAGCGATGGAGGAACTCAACTCTGAGGTGGTTCTTCTATCGTCCCACCGATTTTGCGAATGATCTTACTCCTTGTTTTAAATTCCTGATTAAAATACCTCTAACGAGGTTTCTGCCTCTACCACTCCACCGTTACACCCACCTGGTCTCGCTTCATCCATCCTTTCAGGGCGGGCCTCCCTGGGGATGGGACCCGGGCCCTTCTCACCAAGCTGCCTTTTGGAGACACGGGCTTACCACACCCTTCATTTGCCCATGCTGGGTTGGATCCTGAGTTTCTCCTGCCTCAGCCTCCTGGAGTGCTAGGATGAGAGGGGCGTGCCACCGTGCGGGCATCCCAGCATCCGCTCTTATTCATCTGTAACCCGTTCTTTACCAACAGTTTCTTAAAACTGTAAATCACTCCTGCCATCTTCTGCTAAAATCCTTTGGTGGCTTCCTGCCCGAGACACGATCCCAGCAGCAGGCTGGGGCCACGGGCTGCGAAGGCGACTGCTGTGCGCTTCTCCAACGGCCCTGTTCCACACGCCCGGGGGGTTATGTTCCCAGCACTTCCTGGTGAAAAGCAGGGCACTTACTAGTACTGCAGCTAACTTTCTGTAGTCTCTGAGTAGATCTGATGTGAAAGAAATGTGCACATCTGAAGGGCACTGTAGATGCTTAACATTTAACGATGAATGTGTGTTCAATTTATAAAGCAGATGGATTTTATTTCTGTTAGGGTAATTCTGAGGGTACTGGCGTGAACTTCATTCTTAAATATTAGTTGAAGGAAAATACCGTTTTGCCAGCGAGTGGTGGGTGGCAGGACAGCGAACTGTTTGGACACTTATTAACTTTTATGCTGACAGGAATGAAAACAAACCCTCTTCACTGTTGTTGGAAAAGCTACCCCAAATCACTCACTTTAAAAAACGTGTCTCAAGGGGTAAAGTCGGGAAGGGGGTAAAAATGTGTGGATTTCATTTGATCCTCACTCTTTCCAAACTTTTACCATATACTGTTATTTGCTTTTAGGGGTAAACACTCATTTTTCCCTCTTGCTCTTAGGCTAAGGTGGCATGGGTGGCTTCATGTTTGCTAACTTTTCTGCAGAAACAGCGCCATCTGTTGAGCAAAGTGTGCAGCGCATTGGCCTTGGCAGGGCAGGCTTGATGTGGCTGGGGCTTAGCAGCTAAGGCCAGCCTTCCAGAAGGGCGACTGGGTGCCCTTCTACTCCAGAAGGCCCAGAAGATTAGTGTGCCCACAGGCCTAGGAAATCAGGGCCATCTTGGGACAGAGAACGACTGAATAGAACTCATTAATAGGCAGGGCTACAGAGCCACATTTTCGGAGTCCTTTGGACTCTGTATTCTCTGTAAACAGGATGCCGCGTACATTTAATGCCTTTGCTCTCATCTATGCGGGTTTCAGAGGGTTTCCCCCGCTTCTTCTCTTCCTAAAGAGCATGAATTTACTTGGACTCATTATGGACCCCACTGAGCTGTGTCCCCAGCATTTTATTTATTTATGTATTTATTTTTTGAGACAGGGTCTCGCTTTGCAGTCCAGGCCGGCCCTCAGCTCACTACGTTGCCAAGGCAAACCTTGAACTCAGCAATCCTCCTGCCTCTGCCTCCCGAGTGCTGGGATGACAGGCGTGAGCCACCACGCCCGGCACAGTGGTATGTGGTATTGATGGCTGGTGGGCATGAGTCACCACGCCCAGCATTCTATGTGGTTACCGGGATCAAACTCAGGACCTCGTGCTTGCGAGGCAGGCGCCGGAACCACTGAGCTAAATCTCCGGCCCCCCAGCATTTTATTTTTTGAGATGGGTTCTCAGTAGGTCAGTAAGTTTCTACAGCTGGGATCCAATTCATGATCCTCCTGCTTCAGCCTCCCAGAGTGCAGGAGCCACCATCCTCACCTTCATGACTCACTTTCTTAGGTAACTAAGTGGAGGAAACCTTCCTAATACTACTTTGTCAGGTTCTTCCAGAGATTCTCTCCTTCACACACTGAATGGATTCAACTCTAAAATTTTTTTCCACTTATTTTGTTTTTCCCTCCGTAAACACCCTACTTTGAGAAACTAAATCTAATATTCCAACTTTCTCTTAATTCTTCCATGTTTTTTGTCCTCAATTCTCAGTACAGACTACAGCTTTTCTGGAACTCTCTCAGCAGTACCGTCAAGGCTTCTATGCCCATTCGCAGCAGGCCAGCGCTGACAATTCCTTTTTAACTTCAGATCGCGATGCTCTATAGTCTCTCTCGTTTCTTCCTTACTCTTCCAGTTCCCTGTTCTGTTACCGAGGGATGCCCTGTTGCCCCATCTGCCTACAAGCTTGTCAGAAAAAGGCACATCATTCCCTTGTAGCCATTAGTGGTTTTATCATTTACAAATTACTTCTATTTCTAACACTTATTTAGCCTCTTCGATTTTTCTATTCTTGTATATTTCATAGCCTCTAGTTTTCAGCTACTAGATCAAAATGAAGATAAAATATTTCATGTCTACCCCCTGTCCTGTCATATCTGCAAGACAATTTCCTTCTCCTTATTCAAAGCATTCCTAAAATTATTCCTTCAGGATCCCATACAGTGTTTCTTGTTTAATTAGGAAAAGAACTGCTTCCTTCAAGAATCATCTTACATACCTAGAAGATTCTACTGAATGTTTGCTACCTAAATGAAACCCTAGCCCTCAATGAACACACGATTCACAGGCTAGTCGGCGCTTCCTCCAGCCTACCCACTGAGTACCCACACATCCACACAATGAAGACAAATACTCAAATAAAATTGGCTTTTAATCTCTCTTTAGTCTCAGTTTCTCTTTTTGCTTTTGGCACTAAGTGATACAGTTCAGCAATTTATACAAAACTTAAGAGGAGGAAAAGCTTTTATTAATCACAATGTGAAACTGGCATGATACTGGATTAGAAATGAACTGAAATAACGAATGCTGTTATAAAATTTATATTTCTCACATCCATTTAGAGGAAAACAGGTACCAGAGCTCTTTTTGGTGTTACGGGATGATTCCAGGAAATTTTTTAAAACCAGTAAACTGAAATTAACGTATATTCTCAAACCGCGCTAAGACACCGTTAAAAAGGCACCTAGTGCAAAATCTACGATGCTGCCAGCCGCCGGGTCGGGACTGCTGCGCTCAGCTTCAGCACCGCCTTCTCCTCTGGCCGTGCGGGCTCGGCGGCCACGGGCGGCCATGGGCGGCCACGCGCTTGCTGTGGGAGCCGCATCCTTACCAAACCTCTTCTATGTAACAAATACCTGCTTGATCAATGCTTTAGTTGGTTTTTCTTTCCTAATTTTGCTCTTTTGAAACAGAAATGGGTAACTTTTTCATTTTTATGCAGGGAGGCAAAATGAAATGCAGCTCTTACATATAATCTTGTAACTCATGATTACACAGGCACAATGAATTATTATTGGGATTCTGACATTATTTGCAGTTTCAAAGAAAAGACTTCTAAATACCTCAAAATTGGCTTTCCATTTTGGTAATGACCCAATAAACCTAACATCTTCGATCTAAATCTCAACAATTTCAACTACACTTGACTCTCAACAAAGGACAGTTATGGTGTCGAATAGTGTCTCCACATAAAGCATCTTTAAATAAGTTTCATTTTGAATGAACCAAAGATTTTGACTCTGTGCCATGGAAATTAATCTGAGCGCACAGACACCGTCAGAGCAAGGGCAGGCCGGGGTCTACGTGGGCGAAGGCAGGCGCAGCTCGCTGAAGGAGGAGATGAGCCGGTAGTAGGTCTTCTCGTCGTCCGTGAGCCCCGCGTTGCCAGGCCGCACCACCACGGCCACGTGCACGTCCGCTTCCTCGGCAGCACTGGCCTCTGCGCAGAGTGGGGGATGGTCAGAGACACCAAAACACGGCGGCGGGGAACCGCACCGGCCTCAAGGGGACGTGGAACAGGAGCAGCGGCTCTGGGACTGACTTCTGCCGCTAGAAGACGAGCGCGTTTTCCTCTCCTTCGTTTTAACTCCCTTCTAAACATGGCCTGCTTCCAGCCTGAGCCGCCCTGAGTACACTACCCGAGGGCAGAAAGACCGGGCTGCGTTCAGCTGCCGTCCTCCTCCACGGGGCAGGACCTCTGCCGTCCCGCAGGGCCAGGCTCGGCTCACAACACTGACGAAGCAGACGAGACGCCACACGGGGATCCTCTGACCCGGACTGCCCAAGGGCCGCTCCCGCCAGCCTCCACGCCACACGCCCGCCCCACACGGCCAAGCCTCTGCCTGGAAGTCACCCACTCTTCAGAACTCAGTTCAGTTTCCAGAGCCACCATCACCGTCAGCTGCAGCACCGCATCTCAAGTGTGCCTCTAACACCCCTAATCCCTCTGTCACGACACAATGAACATCCGTTACTTCCGCCCCCACCAAGTGCCTCAGGATCAGTGGCTTGGTGGGCCTGGGGTGGGGTAAAAACAGCAGAGTCCAATTAAGCTAGGCGAACGATGTTGCAAGAGTCTCTCTAATGCACGCGGCTGGCACTGCCCTACTTCACTGTGTGAACAACAGCAGCTGGTCCCTTCCGCTCACCAGCACCCTGGTGCCCGCACTACTCCAGGACCAGAGCTGTGAGTGAGGCCAAGGCTCCTGCAAGTGCAGCCCGCCATCACTTCCACACCCTCCGGACGGACACCGAGACACAGCCAGCAAGAGGCGGGTCAAACGGCGACCTCCTGCCTGTGCTCCAGAGCAATGACTGGCAGAGGACAGGCTGCCAACTGCTGCGGCAGAGCCACACCTTCCCGTGTGTTGCGCCATGGCCTGGCCCTGACACAGAGGCTGCGCACCTGTGGGCCTTCCGGGAACAGCCTGCCGCTCCTGCTCCCGGGTGTGGACACCCCGGGTGCAAGGCCCGCCTGGGACCCAACAGGGAGCCGCGCCTCAATCAAGGCTCACGCCAGTCCAGGCGGGAATGAAAAGCACAGGAGTGAGCACTAGACATGCACGCAGCAGCTAGAGGGGACCGGGGCCTGGGTGTGGGGTGAGCAGGGCCACTTCCCAGCGCGGGCCGGTACCTGGTGAAAACCGAAGCCTGGACTCCTGGGAGGCGGCTTCTCCACCCCAGGACTAACTGCAGGGCGGTGCAGAACCGGAGACCGGAGGGCGGGGCCGTCCCCCCACCCCACCCCCACCCAGTCCGGAGTCCAGCAGACAGGCAGCTCCTTCCCGCCACCCCCGGCCTGCCTGCGCGTGGGCACCACCAGGAGCCAGCCAGGCTGAGGACGCCGGGGCTTCCCTTGGCATGCGTGCTCTGGTGGTAAATACTGACCGCTTAAGTATTTGCTGACATCAAACTCTAGAGTCCTTTCCTCTTCTCCAAGGAGAAAGTCTTCTGCCCTCTCTTTCACAAGTGGGTACCAGTGGGTATGAACTTAAGTCTCTGGCTGCCTTGGCAGTGGTAGTCTGGGTATGTGGCACAAGACACAGGCCCAGGTGACAGGAAGAGCGGGACAACTACTGGGCTTGTCCCCAGCTTTGTCTCCTCTGCCTAATGGGGCACCAGGCTGGCAGAGAGATGTGGCAGGTGTAAAACTTCTATTCTGAGTATTCTGGAGAAGCCAACTTCATTCTGGGCGAGACAATGGGATACCAGTCTTCTTTGGAATTATAATCTCAGGAAATGGCTTAGGTGAAAACTACAGATGTACGACTAGGAAGTTACAGATGCATGACTAGAAAAAGAGGCCAAAGATAAGAACATGAAGAAACTACAAGCAGTCTAGAGAGGCACTGCAATCACTACCCAAAGAGCAGGGGAGGGAGACAGGGTCCGGGATCCCACACTAAATCATATTCGGTCAGAAGAGGCTGACGGGGTGGGAGCTCTAACCCGAAGCAGGTCCTTGACTCTAAGCGTGCACAAAGCTACCCTCCAAAGTGCTGGGGCAGCCAGGCACGCTGACACACAACTATTAAGTGCTCATAATCCCAGCACACAGGAGGCCCTCGGAGTGAGAGGCCAGCCTGGACTAAACAGTGGGCTCAAGGCCAGCTTGTACTGTGTATCAAAACCACAGTCAAAAAACACAAACAGTATGCTACGACAATGTACTAAGGTAATTAAACAGAAAGTAAACTGCAGAGTTTCATCTCCGACCAACTGACCAACCGTTCCCTTTAGCTAATACAGAAAAGCAGATTAAATGAGCTGAACTCAATAGAAGGCCTTTTTTGTTTCCATAAGGAACAAAACATAGCAACATGTTTGCAACCGTCCTTCACAAACTGCCATCTCACCGTCTAGTAGGACAACTTTGACAGTACCACTCTAAGTCCCCAAAAGCCACCCAACCATACACTGTAGGAAATGCCACATAGAAACACGACTGGCAAATAGGTACGATCCATTTATGGCTCAGGGGAGAGGAAGCCAGGGCAAAAGGTGGTGGCCAAGGCTAAGGTTCATGACGCTTCCTCTCCCAAGGCCCAGCAGCTTAGTTACCAATAAACCTCGAGTGCTCGTCTGTCTCCTCCGGTGCACTCCGGTATGTGAGGGCAAACTCTCAGGAAGGAGAAAAAGTGAGCAAGTTATAGAAACCCTTGAACTCTGCAGCTGAGCCAGCCGGGATACACAGCAGAGAGGCTGATCCCACTAATCAGCCAAATCTGCTGCGTCTCCAAATCTCAAGGTAACAAATCACTGTGAAATGCTATTTACCTAGATTAAAAATTCCAGTCCGCTCACTAAGAACTGGAAGTGAGCCAAGGTATTAATTACTGAATGTGGGCACAGTGGTGCACATTAATAATCCCAGCTACTCCAGAGGCTGAGGCCTGAGGGTCCCAAATTTGAGGCCAACCTGGATGACCTAAAGGGGCTAGAGACACCGCTCAGAGGTCCCTGGGTTCAACCCCCAGGACAGGACTGAATGTCTACCCTCACATCAGTGACCCGCAGACATTAGCGCTACTCTGTGATGCTTGCTCTGGAAAAAGATCTAACTTCTGAAAGCACTAGGTGATCTGTGCTGTTTAACAGTTTCTTAAAAAACAGCTTAGCAAATTTGAACCTGCGCTTCTCACACTAAACGGAAAGCTCAAGGGCCAGCAGAAGAGGAAAGAGAAAGAACCTTCCTCTGGACCCCGACTCAGGAAACCCCGGCCAGTGGCAGTGACTTGCTTAGCTGTGTGCTAACACACAAGGAGAGCGCAGACGCTCACCTCGCCAGGCGTAACAGGTGGGGTGTGCGCCTGGCCCTCCCTCTCCGGCCCTGCTCCCTCCCGCGCCAGGCTGCCGTGGAATATCAGCCGGCTCTGCCAGGCTCCATAAACCACGATGTTCTTGGCCCGGAGCCAGCCGGTCCCGGACTGAAACTTCCCAAACTGCGAGCTAAGTAAGCCTCTCCTTCAGCCTGGGGGAGAGGGATATCTGGGAGGTGGGCGCCCTTGGGAGTGTGGACACCCTCTGCCCACCTTCCTTTGCACCCGTGCTTCCAGTTCCCTCATTCACTGACTTTTTTTTTAATGTGTATGTAGTTTTAAAATTGCATTTATTGATACATTTTAGACATACATTATGAACACAATCAACATTAAGAATTTGTACCAGAACTTGGGAGGCAGAGACAGGAGGATTGCTGAGTTCGCGGCGGCTTGCCTGGGCACCATAGTGAGCTCAGGGCCAGCCTGAACTACAAAGTGAGACCCTGTCTCAAAAAACAAAAAACAAAAAAAACAAACAAAAAAAAAAGAATTTGTACCTGTACATGATGTATCTATCTCGGTTCTCATTTTTCCCCTTTCCCCTGCCCTCTCTACAACCCCCTACTCCTATATACAGAAGCTTGGTTTCCATTTTTTTGTTTTTACCATCAAATTTTTTCTTTCCCTTCCTTACTTTCCCCTGCCCTTCTGTATTTCCCTGGAGGACTCACTTCTTACAGATGCTGCAGTGTGAGTGTCCAACATGGTAAAAGTACTACAGAAATCATTTCTATTGCCAGTGAACTCCACGCTGGTTCAGGCATTCCATCCTTACAGTGATAATGTACAGTACTAATATACTGTGTAACAAAGCGGGCTCGGCTAGGCAAACAGTGCCTCTTTACACTGTGAATGTGCCAGAATGAAGCCGGAGAAGCCTGTAGGCACCGAGACAAGAGAGCAGCGCAGGGAAGACACACAAGCTTCCTGCGCTCAGGATGGCAGCTCATCCACTGGAAGGACAGGCAAATTCAAACTGTGCATGGTCCTCTCTTTTTTCCTTTTACCTAAGTCTAGAGCTGGCCTCTCTTTTGTTAAACACATTTCATAAAGGTGAGCCCTTAACTAACCGCTGCCTACAGTCCTGCAGCATGCTCCACCCTGCAGACACCCCAGGCCTTCCTCTCTCATGCCTGCCGCTCATGCACTCAAAGAGGGATGGATAGGGAACTGTGAATAAAGAATTAAAACACAGAGAATTAGTCTTTCTAATGTTACAACCTCTAAGGATTAAGAAATGGACACGAGGGGCTGGGGATTTAGCTCAGTGGTTCCAGTGCCTGCCTCACAAGCGCAAGGTCCTGAGTTCGATCCTGGTAACCACATATAATGCTGGGCGTGGTGACTCATGCCCAGCAACAATCAACACCACATACCACAGTGCTGGGTGTGGTGGCTCACGCCTGTAATCCCAGCACTCGAGAGGCAGAGGCAGGAGGATTGCTGACTTCCAGGCTTGCCTGGGCTACACAGTGAGCTCAGGGCCAGCCTGAACTACAAAGTGAGACCCTGTCTCGAAAAAAAAAGAAATAGACACAGAAGTGGACAAGATGGTTCACTCTTTGTTTTTATATAATAATTATGTTTTTCAAGGATCCCCATATAAACTTTCTAAAAAGAAATGTATTTGTAGTACCAGGCCAGCATCCTTTCTTGGAATATATATAACATTAAGAAATTCAGTGAGCAGGGCCAGAGATTTAGCTCAGTGGTTCCGGCGCCTGCCTCATAAGCACAAGGTCCTGAGTTCGATCCCAGTAACCACATATAGTGCTGGGTATAGTGACTCACGCCCACCAGCCATCAATACCACATACCACAGTGCCGGGCGTGGTGGCTCACGCCTGTCATCCCAGCACTCGGGAGGCAGAGGCAGGAGGATTGCTGAGTTTGAGGCTTGCCTAGGCTACACAGTGAGCTCAGGGCCAGCCTGAACTACAAAGCGAGACCCTGTCTCAAAAAGAAAAAAAAAAAAGAAATTCAGTGAGTGAGCCGGGGATTTAGCTCAGTGGTTCCAGCATCTGCCTTGCAAGCACAAGCTCCTGAGTTTGATCCCTGATAACTGCATACCACAATGATGGGTATGTTGGCTTACACCTGTCATCCCAGCACTCGGGAGACAGAAACAGGAGGACTGCTGTGAGTTCAAGGCTTGCCTGAGCTATAAGTGAGCTCAGGGCCAACCTGAACTGCAAAGTAAGACCCTGTCTCAAAAAAAAGAAAGAAAAAAAAAAAACGTCCAGTGAGCATGGTAGTATGTGCCAGTAGTCCCGGTAGCTTGGGAGGATAAGGCGGGAGGATTGCTTGAGGCCAGGAGTCCCAGGCACCAGCCTGAGCCCACTCTAAAATAAAAGTCACATCTGACTACTACTCACCCAAAGTAACGTCTGTCAGGAACAAGATGTTGCTGGGCGAGCACCCAATGCTGTCTGCAATCCTTCGGTAACTCTCACTCTCCACTTTGTGTCCAATCTTGGTGTCAAAGTGACCATCAAAAAGCTGAATGAAGAGAAGTGAGAAACACTAACACAACACCAACACCAAATCCTTCTGTCTTCCAGTCTTTTTCCCTGACATGCATGAAATACTAGTGACTTCATTCATTCAGTAAATATTTACTGAACATCTACTTACTAGAGAACTTTATGGCTGCTCCAAAAAGTAAACAAAGGTTTTATAGCAATCAACATTTGGAAGAGGCTGGAGATTTAGCTCAGTGGTTCTGGCGTCTGCCTTGCAAGCACAAGGTCCCAAGTTCAATCTCCAGTACCACACATCACAATGCGGGGCATGATGGCTCATGCCTGTAATCCCAGCACTCAGGAGGCAGAGGCAGGAGGATTGCCTTGAGTTCAAGGCTTGCCTGGGCTCCATAGTGAGCTCAGGGACAGCCTGAACTACAAAGTGAGATCCTGTCTCAAAAAAAAAAAGATACCCATTTTAGGGTTAGCTATTATGATGTAATTTATCTGAATATCTTCAGAATGTCTCACAAACTAAAAACAAGCCTAATGATCACTCAAAATTGAAGAAACATTTTTTTTTAACTTAAGATTGGTTTTGCATATTGTTTTTCTCTCATTTTGCCTATCTGGTCACTAAAGAGTAAGATTTCTATTACTGAAGTCAGTAGGTAATTATGTCCTATTTCCTTTCACCTTATTACCTACTGCATGAGAGACCAGAAAAGAATCTAAAGTCAGCAGACACTCACTAACTAAAGGGTTTCATCATTAGTTTCATATTTGATTTAGAAATAAGATGAAAAGAAGCAAAACTCAAATAGGACAACCTCTACAGCCGAAGTAGTCTCTGTAAACTCTAAGGGCTCAATAAACATGTATTTAGGGCTGGAAATGCAACTCCGTGGCAGGGCCTGCACAGAGTGCACAGGTGCTCGATTCAGCTAGATCCAGCCCCAAGCGTGGGGGTCACCTAGCCAAGGGGCTCAGGTATCACTAAGGTCGTCCTCGGTTCAGGGGTCAGCGCCTTTCTTCCTCTTTATGGTGCCAGGACTGAACCCAGGGCATAGGCTTTATTCCTGGCTCCAG
This sequence comes from Thryonomys swinderianus, assembly GCA_004025085.1. Lineage (NCBI taxonomy): Eukaryota > Metazoa > Chordata > Mammalia > Rodentia > Thryonomyidae > Thryonomys > Thryonomys swinderianus. The sequence goes on from PVIC010003299.1 coordinate 43,272, forward strand.
TGAGCACTTCTCTTCAAATTTTTTTTTGAGACAGGGTCTCGCTTTGTAGTTCAGGCTAGCTCTGAGCTCACTATGTAGCCCAGGCAAGCCTCGAACTCGGCAATCCTCCTGTCTCTGCCTCCCAAGTGCTGGGATTACAGGCATGAGCCACCACGCCCGGCACTACTTCTTCAAATTTTAAATATACTCCCTTCTGCTGACCACTCCATCCTCAAGGAGTCACAGGGTTGTGACACACAGTGGTAAGCAGGAATTTCCTTTATCAGTGTGCTTGAAAATGTGTCCAATTTTCTTACATAATAATCCAGTTTCTTCTTCCCCTGAAATAAAACCTGTACCTTTCCAAAATGCCAGAAACAAGAGAGACAACTTTGTCCTTTGCTGCATTCAGAACATCTTTAAGAGGCCTGGGACATAGTTCAGCAGTAGAGCACTTGTCCCTTTGAGTTCACCCTCCGGTACCACACATAAGCGTGCGCGAGCATGAGCACACACGTGCGCACACACACACACACACACACACACACAGAGCTCTATGCAGTTCATAAGACTCTGCATAGTCCTATTCTTACTTACTTTTATGATGTTTCAGGACACAAAATACTTTCGTTCTCCTCTACATGTTCCACATGCTAGGCAAGTGTTCTACCACTGAACTATACCCCTTACCCTTTCTTAAAATTTATTTGGAGGGGGCTGGAGATTTAGCTCAGTGGTTCTGGCGCCTGCCTCACAAGCACAAGGTCCTGAGTTCGATCCCGGTAACCACATACAATGCTGGGCCTGGTGACTCACGCCCACCAGCAATCAACACCACATACCACAGTGCTGGGCATGGTGGCTCACACCTGTAACCCCAGCACTCAGGAGGCAGAGGCAGGGGGATTGCTGAGTTTGAGGCTTGCCTGGGCTACATAGTGAGCTCAGGGCCAGCCTGAACTACAAAGTGAGACCCTAGCTCAAAAAAAAAAAAAATTTTAATTGGAGGCATGGTCTCACTCAGTTCTCTAGGCTGATCTTGGATTTGCAATCCTCTTGCCTCAGCCTCCCAGTAACTGGGATTATATGGATGCACTCCATCCCTAAGCAGAGGAACCTTTATGTAGAAGAAATTATATAAATGCAATATAATTAAAGAGTGATTAACTGGGTTTTTTGTTACTTGATTTTATACAACCAAAGAATACTTCACTATTTTGTTTTGTGTGTTGATTTTCTAACACTGGGGAGATAGTTGATTTACATGGTAGCCCAGGAGGTAGTGTGTGTGTGTGTGTGTCTGTGTGTATCTCCATGTTTTTACGTATATACAGTAGTCAACTGTGACACTTGCGCTTATCTAAAACCTCAGGAGAAAAACTCAAATCACCTCAGGTTGGGACTGGAGATTTAGCTAAGTAAAACTGCACCTACCCTGCAAGCACAAGGGCCCAAGTTCAATCCTTGGAACTGCAGAAAAGACAGGGAGAGGGAAGGGAAAAGGGAAGGGGAGAGGAAGAAGGAAGGGGAGAGAGAAAGACCCACAGCCATACCACCTGAACACAACCAATCTCATCTAAAATCACCTCAGGTGGATGCTAAACACAAGCTTGGGAGCTCCACTCTGGATCTGCCCATTCAGATTGGCTAGGAAGCAAGGCCCAGGGATCAACACTTTTAACAAACTCCTTATGTGATCCTCATGTATAGAGATTTTGATGCAAAAACTGCCATGATAGCCGGGCGTGGTGGCTCACACCTGTAATCCCAGCACTTGGGAGGCAGAGGCAGGAGGACTGCTGAGTTTAAGGCTTGCCTGGGCTACATAGTGAGATCAGGGCTAACCTGAACTACAAAGCAAGACCCTGTCTCAAGAAAAAAAAAACACTGCCATGACATATTTCACCCTTCCCTAGCCATCTGCAGCTTTTCCACTTCTTTTCACAACCCACCTATAAATGCAGCTACCTCCATGCAGATTTAGTTTACAACCCTAGAACGTTCCTCACCAATCCATATTTCATGCTGTTTGAGTATCAAAAGAAAATAAATCAAGTAACCTACTTCAAGAATATCTCCCTCTGTAGAATGTCCGAATAACAGTTTCTGTGCCTCTATGCTCCCTGAAGAATAGATATACACCTTCATTCCAGCCGCTTTCCACTTCCTGACTGCAGGAACTACATCTGCAAAGAGCCTAGAAAGAAAAGAGGCAAGTTAAAATGCCAAACACTTCAATCAGGCCCATGAAAACCAGTTAAAATAAATGCTACGTACTTCTCTGTCTGTGCCTGCAGGGAATATGAAAACTCTACACGACAAACTCTTACAGTTTGCATGACTGTGTTACAGTATCAGCATCGAGGCAGATTGGGAAGAACAATCTGAGTGGTAACAGTTTTTTGATAGTACGAAGGATTACAGATCAAGTGATCAAACAAGTCAGTTCTCAAGGAGCTCCAGAAAGGAATAGCAATACTATTTTATTATATAATCTGTGGTGCAATTCATGACAAGAAAAGGCTACTTTATGTCCACTGTGCTTTAAGAAAACACAGGAGTGTTTAGAAAAATATCTGTACCCAAAACAGTTTTTTAAAAGTTCAGGAGCTCAATGCTGTAAGTCTGTGACTGGCTAGAAAACAGAATTACATTTTCTTGAGAAGTGAGAAAATTTAGTTTTATTACACAGGAAAAAATTTCAGAACAAATCCAGTATCATCTCACATTATCCAAGCACTAAACAGTATTTGGTTTTCAGATTCCTGACAGTCTGTTTTATCAATTCTACAGCATTGCCAAAGTTAGCAGGGGAAATAGTTTATCAGGAAATAAAAACACAGTGAACTCAGGATGTGGGACTAGTCTTGAAGAGATTAACTGGAAATGTCAGAAACCTACCAAATACAACAGCCTTAGTTGAAAGAGAAATGGACAGGTTCAAAACCAGTCTACTAAATTCTAAATGTGTTATTTTGGATTTCTCAAAATGTTAATTTATACTGATTGGTTTTATTCTACAGCAAGGTTTGAAAAGTTTAAGGTAATTAACTCTAAGTTGCTGGTTTTATAATTAAGGAAACAAGAGAAGGGCTAACCACCAGCGAAGCAATCTCCTACTCTATACTTTTGAAAGTACAGGAGAAACTAGCTGATATTCTCAGATCACTGGTATATCCTGAAATTCCAATGCATTCTTCAAAACATAGGCAATCCTTGTAACATATAAAAAGGAACGACCTCTTATCTGACAGAAATACAAATGTAGTACTGGCAGCTGGAAATAGGCTTGACCTAAGGGTTCACACCAGGAGCAGCCAGTGCCCTTCCTGCAGAACCTTAGGAAGAGTGGCTTGAGAGCTAGCAGGGACCCAAAAAGCAAGACTCGAGGTCTGTGGGATGTGCTCAAAGAGCACAGGAAAAGTGGCAGGCGCTACATCCACTGAGAAACACCACAGGATAGTTCATGGATTTTCATTTCTCAAACAGAGCAAAAAAGTCCACTGGCCCCGGGAAGCAGACCAAACGCACCATCACCATGTGCTGAGGATCAAACAGACCCTGTTCTGTGCAAAGAAGCCGCTATAAACTACGACTAAAAGTCACTCAACCATCTGCAAAGTCAGCCATGCAGGTCTGGGGAATTTAACTGAGTGAAATGTGTTATTTCAGCTTTGGAAAAAGAAAACAGAATGATTTACTTGTTAAATAATACTTGATTTTAACTTTTTATTAATCATGTAACAAACAGTGGAGTGAGAGGACTGCTGAAAGCGTGTTTGGATTTGGGGCTGGGGAAGTTCACTCATCCGAGCACCTACTCTCCTTTCACGTGTCCAGCCGTGAATGCTGCCCTCCACATGTGGCCCTGCAGCTGCTTCAGTGCTGTGGTCTTCCGGTCCAGAGACATCTGCCAGTGCACATTGTCTACCACAGCCTGGATCGTCCTCTGGAGGTCATCTGCCCCATCCCCAGATGCCCCGGGGATGGGGACAGCCCCATCCAGGTGGGCATCTTCTTCAGCCTTTGAAGCACAAAAACACCAAGTTTGTCTCTTGCATATTTTTTAAAGGATCAATTTTCTCCAACTATAATTACCTGTAGAATTGCTGCAAAAGATTCCTAAAAGAACAATCCCTAGCCAATCGCAGTGGTGACGCTTCGTCCCAGCTTCCTGGGAAACTGAAGCAGGAGTGTGAGTTTGAAGTCAGCCTGGGCAGCTCCATAAGCACTTGCCACAAAAGAAAAAACAAGCCATAGTAGAGCCCATCTGCAGTCCCAGCACTTGGGAGGCTGAGATAGGAAATCACCATGAGTTCAAGGCCAGCCTGAACTACATAGTGAGTCCTTATCTCAAACAACAACAACCATAACAATAGAGCTAGAGAAATAACAGTGAAGCCTGGGTTCTAGCCCCAGTGATACAAAAAGAACAATCCCTAGGGGCCGGAGATTTAGCTCAGTGGTTCCGGCATTCCATCTCCAGTAGCTACATACAATAATACTGGGTGTGGTAACTCATGCCCACCAGCAATCAATACCACATACCACAGTGCTGGGCATGGTGGCCGACACCTGTCATCCCAGCACTCGGGAGGCAAAGGCAGAGAATTGCTGAGTTCGAGGCTTCCTGGGCTATATAGTGAGCTCAGGGCCAGCCTGAACTACAAAGCGAGACCCTGTCTCAAAAAAAAAAACAATCCCTAAAAAGCCAAGATTATAATTCGTAGGTTTATATCACCTTTCTTAGATTGCCAAAATTGAAATTTAAACCAAGAGAGATGTTGTGTATGAGAAAGGAGAGCAAACAGGATATAAGAAGACTTGGCTTGTTCATTCACTTGTTAGATCAACAAACAAAAAATTTAAATTTGATCGTTTTCCTTACAATACAACTGAGAAAAAAAATAGTTCACAGCTGGGACTGAAGGAAAAGCAAACAGAGCCTGGCATGGTGGGTGCCTGCCTATGACCCCAGCACCCAGGAGGTTGAAGCAAAAGGAATGCCATGAGTTCAAGGCCATCCCCAGCTATGCAGTGAGCTCAGGGATAGCCTGGACTATGCACACCGTGAGACCCTGCCTCAAAAAATAAAACGACGCTAGTGAAGCTAGGAGTATATAAAACCTCTTAGGATTCCCCCATCTTATAAAAACTCTTAACATTTAGAACAGTGGTCTTATTAAAATACAATAAAACCTCTACAGATTATGTATCTTTATATAAGAGAGGAATATGTATGTTTCAACAAGGGTTTAGAGAATGCTATTTCAAATTAATGCTGAATTAAGCAGAAAATTCAAAATGTAAATCTTCAAGAACTCCCACAAAGTGACTATATTCTCAACTCCTAATATTTATATTACACACAAGATTTACAAGGTATGATTGCAGAAGTGAAAAAGTAGTCACAGAAATGGAAAAAAACAAGAATTTATAGAGGGCATTCTATACCAAAGTGAGAAAACTGCCTGCCAGTGAACTAGTGGTGTGCAGCATGGAAGATCTTTGTCACTGCAGCAATTCTGCTAAGAAAATCAGTAGAACAGGAATTCTATAGCACACAACATGGGAGAACACAAAAGAGAGAAAGAGAGAGAGAAAGTGTGTGTGTGTGTGCGCATGCGCGCGCACACACGCACACATGTGTGAGGGGCAAATAAAGTGCAAGAGACCAAGGCAGGCCTGCAGGCTGGGCTGGGTGTGCACTGGGTGAGAGGACCCAGGAGCACGGTGAGGGGCCGTGAGGCAGCAGGCTAGAGCAAGACAGCACGACTGCCCAGTGACCGTAAGGGAACCTGCTGAGACTGCATGGACGTTTGCCAATACATCCAGGAAGGGCTCAGTTTTACAACGACATGATGTTTTTGTGCAATGTAAACAACTCTCGAAAGAGGTCATTCTATTCACCACAAACCATGGACTTTCACTTCAACTTCCACCCCTGTCAATCCAGGACACTGATTTCACCCCATGCTCAGTTCATGCTCAAAACCTCCAGCCGCCCTCTGCCCTGAGACACAGGGGAACCGAGGGGAAGGGCCCACCTGCTTCCGCAGAAGGTTGACGTCCTGCCGACACTCCTCCTCCTCCCAGTGTGTCTGCAGGTACTCTTGCACATTTTCTTTGATGTAAGGAAATAAAATGTCCTGAGCAAAAGGGTAAAAAAAGAAGAGTTAAGTTTGTGTTCATTGGGCAAGACCCAGTTCTTCTATAACCTCACCACAGCTAACTATGACAACTACCTTAATGGAACTCAGTGAAAATTTACTCTGTGGTTATGTGAACTGGACAGAGACCATGAATTGGCCAGCCACTTGTTCCTGTTAACAAAGTTTTGTTGGAACACAGCCACACTTATTTATTTGCATAGTGTTTCCGGCTACTTTTGGGGTCACAATGGCAGAGCTGAAGATTTGGACTGAGATCATAGAGCCCGCAGAGCCTAAATAAAATATTCACTACCTTGGCCTTTATAGAAAAAGCCTACCAATTCCTACACTGCTGAACCACAGATCCCTGAGGGAATAAACTGAGTATGTCTTGCTCCCAGCAGCATCCCCGATACACAGCACACTACATAATTCCAATATTAGGTCAATGTAGGGAATTCATGCGTAACAATGTTTTGGAAAATCCAGAATCTGATCACCACAATTCGCTCCTGTAATCAGACTGCCTAGGAGTAATCCTAAAAGAAAATGACATGCAAAATGATTCTCTAATAAGCATCCTGCCAGTAAAAATGGGAACATGATTTCCCTTTGGTTGAAATTTAATTAATTTATGGGCTGCTAAGGATTGAACCCAGGGCTCTTATGAACTTTATCATTAAGTCATACCCTCAATCCTTCTTTGGTTAAAATATACAGTGGCTTGTACATGAACTTACATATCTTTTAAAATCAAACCATGGTTCATTAAATTTTTTTCTTTTATCCATGATGTGCAGAGATACATGAATCCTTGAAAAAAAGTAGATTAAATATAAAAGTGAGTCACGGGGCCAGAGAATTAGCTCAGTGGTTCCGGTGCCTGCCTAGCAAGCACAAGATCCTTGAATCAATCCCAGTAACTACATTCAGCAATATTGGGTGTGATGTCTCACACCCAGCAGTAGTCCGTACCACATACCACAGTACTGGGCATGGTAGCTCACACCTGTGATCCCGGGCACTCGGGAGGCAGATGCAGGAGGATTTCTGAGTTTGAGGCTTGCCTGGGCTACATAGTGAGCTCAGGGCTAGCCTGAACTACAAAGCAAGACCCTGTCTCAAAAAACAAAACAAAACAAAACAAAACAATATTTTGTTTTACTATCAAAGTAATGGCATTGGGCCAGAGATTCAGCTCAGTGGTTCTAGCGCCTGTCTTGCAAGAGCAAAGTCCCACATATGATCCCCAGTACCAAATAAAAAAAGAGACATTTATCATTGCTGCTTAAAATGAATAAACATTTTCTACTATTTTAATTTTAATAAAATATTGATAGAACTTACATAAATTAAAGTTTTTCAGCTCCTCCCTAATTTTTAAGAATATAAAGGAATCTTGAGAACAATTACCAAAGGGGTATGGGAGAAACTCAGAGAACACTAGAGGAGAGAACACACCACACAAAACACATCAGCAGGAAGACGCTTGCTGCAGGTGGTTGGTAAACTCATAATCCTAGCACTTAGGAGGCTGAGGCAGGAGGAGTTCAAGGCCAGCCTGAACTATACAGCAAGGCTTTGAATCAAAAAAACTAAAACAGAAGAGGTTTGTAGGTAGGATCACCTGACCTACTGAGTGCATAAACCGCGGCTGCCAAATGTTTTCCAACCTCTGTAAAGTGGGCAAAAGCTCCTGACATAAGCAACCCTGTTCCCTGGAAAGCGGGCTGAGGGTAATGTAAGAGGACTGACTGCTCCGGTTCATGAGGCACCAGTGTGTGCTCTCAGCCAGCACCACACAGCCCTCTTCTGCTTCACACCTGGGGCCCGGCCTTCTGCCGAGCTTGGGGAGAATGGCTAGCAACTTCTGGGTCCCCTTTACTCCTCTAGCCACCTCCTTGATATATGCTTCGGGGTCATTATATTTTCTTGCTATTACAAAAGTATGAACAAAGGCAGACAGAGAGAGAAAAGGGAGACAAGGGTGGCAGAAACTTCACTTCCCGCTAACAGGCCTAAGAGGTGATCTGGTTAGGAAGCAGTTCCTAGATGAGAATCAACAAAACACCTCTCACTGTGTTTGTGACCAAAACTAACAGAGGTTTGGCTATATGGTGAGAATTTTTTCTTTCCTTCTTTCTTGGTGTTCTGCGAACTGAATCCAGGCCCTCACAAGTATCAGACAAGAGTTCTACCACTAAACTACACCGTTAGTCCCTAGAACTTTTTTTTTTTTTTTGCTTTTTGGAGACAGGGTCTCGCTTTGTAGTTCAGGCTGGCCCTGAGCTCACTATGGTGCCCAGGCAAGCCGCCGCGAACTCAGCAATCCTCCCGTCTCTGACTCCCGAGTGCTGGGATTACAGGCGTGAGCCACCACCGCCCAGCATTATATGTGGTAACCGGGGATCGAACTCAGGTCCTTACACTTGCGAGGCAGGCGCCGGAACCACTGAGCTAACCCTCCGGCCCCCTAGAACTTTTTAATACTTCAGAAAACCCAAGTCTAAATTCAACTGCCAAATGAAGACACGAAGAAGTAGAGCAACAAGATTTCTTTTATCCAGCAGGACTGAAATATTTATACCCCTTATTCAACTTTGACCTGCGCCAATAATAAAAAAGAAGTTGCTCATCTGCTTGTTCTCATGTGGCATCTCAAGAAAATGCAAAAGCACATAACAGTATAAGTGCCCCTCTAAGTCGAGGCAGGGAGGTCCTGCGGGAGAAGCGTGTCCAGGTCCACAAGACCCGGGAGAGAGGAAAGGGGAGCCCGGGCAGCGCTGGGGCTGAGCCCAAACTCAGCCTCACCAGCGTCCAGTTTCCTTCTGGACTTTTCAGGAACAGCAGAGGTAGCCCAAGGAAAAGCCACAGGGAGGAGACAGGGCAGGGCGGACACTTCTGGTAATGGAGCAAATGCCAGCCCCTCTGCTCAGGGAAGTCACAGCAGTGAGCCATCCAAGGGTTCAGGCAGTTCTAACTTCGCGGGCAGCTGCAGGAGTCGCAGATTACTTTATGGAGTCCCTGTCATCTATCCTGCCCATTCCCTCCCTCACACGACTGCCCTCTGCACCGAGCAGATGCACAAAGCCGGGCAATGCGGCCAGAATCCAGTGTAACATCTCAACAGCTAGAATACTACCATTCATCAACCTGTTAACAGACTGCCTGACTTTAGTGCAAAAGTGTAACACGGTACAATGAAAGAATAACGCGGTACAATATAAGAAAAGATTTTATCCATTCTTTGACACATATTGAGAAACTGTGTAGGGTAGATATAATGCCTTTTAAGTTGCTTGTAAAAAAGCCAGTAGTTATACCCTAGCCTGGCATGTGCTGGCATGTGAATGCTCTAAAATATACCTTTAACTAGCAGTAGGACCGAAGTATAGCTCAGTGGCAGAGTCTTGCCTACCATGCAGAAGGCCCTGCCGCGCACCCCCCAGCTCTGCAAAAAGATAAAACTGCTGCCCAGTGAAAACCCGCAGATGTAAACCTAGCACTCATGCGACTGAGACAGGATGATGTCAAGTTAGAGGCCATCCTGGGCTACACAGTGAATTCAAGGGCAGCCACAACTACATAGCAAGACCCCGCCTCCAACAAAACAAAATAATATCAGAAATAACTGCGATAACTTTTAACATCAGCTATATCCCTTGTACAGATTTCAAAATACTGTTGAACAATTTTTTAAAATGCTGCAATTCTCCATATAAATCTATGCAGAATGTTAGTGCACCAGCTACCTCAGAGGCTCTTAGTTTATCAGTACATAAAACAGGTTAGAGAACTAGCGAAGCGCGCCAGAGTTTCAGAGAACCACAAATAAATGCCACTAAACACTGAAGAGCTCTGTTACTCTTCCAACTCAGTGGCGGCTCATTAAACAATTCCACCCAGGGCCTCAAAATTCCTGAAGATGTAACTAACTTAGCTGCTTCATAAAGCACACCAGTCAAAATGTGGATGTGCTTTATGTCAAAGAGGTTCTTTTAATGAGAAAGACATAGAATCCATAAAGATAAAATTATTACTGTAATATTTACTCATTTCCTTTGAAGAAAGTCAGTAATAAGATTTCTCTTAACAGTAATTCTTAAAAGCACAGCTATTTAAAATGCTTTCCAAGTGCTCGCTTCAGCAGCACATATACTAAAATGCTTTCCAAAGGAACTACACACAGGAAATAATTTATAGTATTTAAGAACTTAAAGGGCCAGAGGGTTAGCTCAGTGGTTCCGGCGCCTGCCTCACAAGCGCAAGGACCTGAGTTCGATCCCCGGTAACCACATATAATGCTGGGCGTGGAGACACGCCCACCAACAATCAACACCGCATACCACAATGCCTGAAGTGCTGGCTCACGCCTGTCATCCCAGCACTCGGGAGGCAGGGACAGGAGGATTGCTGAGTTCGCGGCGGCTTGCCTGGGCATCATAGTGAGCTCAGGGCCAGCCTGAACTACAAAAGCGAGACCCTGTCTCAAAAAGCAAAAAAAAAAAAAAAAAAGAGAGAGAACTTAAAAATTTTTCAGCCTGAAAATAAAGGAACACAAAGGCAGTATTAGTGGCTACACTTACACTGCTCTCAGCGTAAAAACAAAGGAAAATTAAGTGGCATGATGGCTCTTAATTCACATTCTCTCTGGGTGGTGGTGCTTGTCTGCAATTCTAGCTACTCAGAAGGCTCAGGAAGTTCAAGGCCAGCCTGGCAAGTTCAAGGCCAGCCTGGGCAACTTGGTGAGATCATGCCTCAAAAAGAAAAAATAATTAATCAATTGCATTGTCTAAATGAGGAATAAAACAAAATCCTACTTTGGAGGATATATAATGCAGAAGTTGAAATGTTTACAAAGATTCTAATATGTTGTGACATTATTTTTAAAAGATTTTTTTGCTTACCAATTTTCTATAACAAAAATGTACACACTCAGTAGACCAAAATTTGGCAAACGTTTATTTTACAAAACCATAATTTGTTGAATGTTTTAAGCCACCCCTCTACAAAAACAAATTAGTAAAAACAACAACAACAGAACAAATCAGTGGTTATTTATCCTGAGAATAAATTCAGGGGAAATTAAATGCAACAAACAATAGTAGTGAGTTGGGAGGCTGAAACAGGAGAATCACCACCAGTTCCAGACCAGCCTGGGCTACACAGTGAGACCTTATCTCAAAACACCAAAGTAAAGTAGAATGGTGAGTTATCTGGGTATGGCTACAGTAAAACCTGAATTTCAACCAGAATGGCCAGACTGCATGCTCAGGAAGAAAGCCCTGTCAGCTCAACTGTGCCAAGCTGACTTGGTAGCCATCTAGGGACTAGAAAAGCACACTTAGTACATCTGGTCTTCACCCTTTCTTCCGGCACTATTCTCTTGCTGTTTCCAGGCCACCATGACTGGATGTCTTGCTTCCACCCTACCCTTCTTGTCCTGATGCTGCTTTCCTGAAACTAAGTTAAATTAAACCTCTGCTCTCTAAGTTAGGGGTGTTTGATATTGTGTTCCTCTTTCTGGAACACAATATCAAACACCCCTAACTTAAAGTTGGATATCCATGGCAATAACATCAGGGAAGACGGGACTTTTATGCACTGATCAAAGTTCAGAGAGTCTTCAGAGCCAACCTGAGCTTTCATTCCCTGAAGCTTTGGCTGCAAGTGAGACTGGGCTCCCCAGGAGGTTGAGTGGGGAGCTTGGCTGCCCCCTGGGTGACGCCAGCTCTCCACTGCCAGCGCATACCCTTGAAGTGGGAAGCCACACACACGTGGATCCACTGCCAACTTTACGGAGGAGACTCTAGGGAAGCCAGGTTCCTCGGAAGGGTTCCGTATACAGTGTTACACCTACTTTTGGGGGCTAGTTCACTGTAAGTAAAGAAGCTGAGGAGTTACCAGAACAAAGGTAGAAAAGTGAGTTCGTCTGTGGATCACCAGGGAACAGGATAACCATTAGTAGTGAAACTCACTATGTATCTTGCTAAAATAGCCTAATCTTCCTCAATAAAAGTTTCATCATATTAGTTTTACTAGAATAAACATTATTTTATTCAAAGAAAATGAGTATATTTACTGGAATGTAAGACCTACATATCTAAGATACAAATAAAATGTCTAAAATGACCACCTTAATAAAGGATGGTAATAGCCTTACTACAACTTCAAACATAGTTAAGTTAAAGAAAGCTGCCCCTACCAAATCAATACTTCGGTTTTCATATACATGTGAATTGTAGTTTGCTTTCCCCTCTTTCAAAAGTAGGAATTCAGGCTTGGGTGTGAGGCTCAGTGGCACATGCTTAGCATGCCCAAGGCCCTGGTTCCAACCCTAAGCATTACAAAAAATAAAAAAGAAAGGAAAAAAAAAAGTAATTCACTTTAGGACTGTCACTGAGACTCAATTTACTTATTCATCATATTCCCTTTGCAGAGAAGTTGTACAGATTAAATTAGATCTTATATCCTTTAAATATTTTTGGCTTCTTCAGATCTATTCGATCTGTAGTCATCAACCACTGCCTCTGCAGTATGGCTAGCAGTACCCAAAAGCCAAAAGCCTGCAGGGATGGCATAGACAAGGAGGGCACAACCTTGCCATGCATTCCATCAGGCACTGTACTTGGACAAAAGCAGTCTGGCACAAGGGCACCAAAGCTAGCCAGTTCCATCTCTGTGACCTTTTCTTGTTTTTATTATTAAAAAGGCTCTCCAAGCTTTGCTTGAACATTTCTAACAATGTGAATTTACTACTTCTTGGAATGTCCATGCCATCTGCCAATTACTTCTTTTCTGCAGTGGTGCCATCAGAACCGCTCCTTAATCATCTTTCCTGAGGACCACACTAGCAAGTTCCAAGAAGTTTCAGCGTTCCAGCCACGCCATGGGGCCTTAGGGGCTCAGAAATTACAACTCCACTGTCCCCATTTTTCTGTGGTAAGCAGAACAAGACCTTTACATTGCATGTTCCCTTTGAAAACTGAAGCCTGTAGAAATGAATGTTAAGGTTTCATCATCTACATTCAAAATGAGTAAGTATGCTGCTGATGAGACAATAAGTGTGTCTTCCACATCCTATTAAGGAAGTTAAACTGTAATTAAAGAAAGATAAACTGTAATCTGATTAAAGGCAATGAATCACAGTGTACAGAGGTTATCATTACAAGGGGTTAGTAAATGAAATAAGGTTTAAAAAAAGAAACTCAAAATTGAGTATCTGTATCTCCAGAGTTCCAGAGAGAGAATCTGACCGGCCCAGGGTCCTGGTTCAACAGAGAGGATGGAAAGAGACTCAACTTGATCTTCTTGAATCTCCACTAGGGGACCCTTTTAGCAGATACAGAAGGTGGGTTCAAAGTCCTGTATTTATACTGCTGGTATAATAAAATACAGGACTCAAACCCACATCTATCAAACCCCAATCCAAGGTGAGACCATCAAAGACAACCTAACTACCACAGATTCCCTGGCTTCCGATACTAACCCCTTTGGAAACTCCTGCTACAGCTTTGATTACTCCAAAAATCTTGTGATTTTTGTTTCACCTGAGTAGTTCACAGAACATTTCCACTACTGTAATGGTAACTAGGTAGGTTTTCCTTGCATCTTGTTCAAAACTTTGCCAAGTATCTTATTCTAAGCCAGTATCTTTACTTCTAAGCTAAAACTTCAGCTCTACATACCTCTTACTAACCTTCAAATTACCACAATCTTTTCCCCCATCAAATCCAGATCTTAAAAAAATTGTACTTTATACTCAGGACTAAATGATAAATTTCAACAACAGAAGCAGAGCCATTTTAAAGTCTGTCAGAAGTAAAAAAAATTATACCTTATACTCAGGACCATAAATGATAAATTTCAACAACAACAACGGAAGTAAAGCCATTTTAAAGTCTGTCAGTAGTTCAGAACCAAGATGGTAATCCAAACTCCCCCTTGGAAATACCACTCTCTAGTCAGATCCCCTCGGTCCTGGGTTCTGGCTTAATACAGACTCTAAAATTTACTTGTGGCTTCAAAAATCAATGCTCCTGGCACCTTCAAGGTCATTCAAGGCACATAGGCCTAGTGGTACACAATTTTAATCAGAGGATGGGCGCAATTCCAGTTGGAAAGGGTGCAACAAGCAGGGCCTGTTTAAGCTCCCCTAAGGTAACCAAGTGTCCCAGTACCACGTTTTTGCAGGTAGATTTTATTGTTAAAAATGTCATTACTGTTGAAACAAAGTGCTGAAGTGCTATTCAGTATCTTTCAAAGGCTGTCATGTGCTTTGCACAGAAAATACATATCATAAATTTCACATATTAAGCATTAGTCATAGTGCTGTTGGCCATGAATCAATATTAGAGAATCAATAATATATATTAAGGCAGACAGAACACACATAAAACAAGGTTCTGTATTGATCAGTTGACAAAAATACAACCAGAGGCTTGCGGGAACTTAACCTTGTCTGTTTCTACTAGGGGCAATGATTCATTATTCAGTAACAGTCCTTATAGCAACTTTATGGAACACAACTATTGAAAAGTAACAAGAGATTAAATGTAAAAAGTATTTTACCTAATTAGAAATCATCTTCTCCAAACTCGGAAGTAACAGCTGAACAGGATAACTTTAGGAGGACTGTGATGATGGTGTTGTAAGTTTACATGCTAAGATACTAGTGTGATGCAAGCACAAAGAAAATGTGTATCACATCCCAGGATGGAGCAGTTGCTCCATAGTGTGCACATACCCTGGGGCACGCGAGGTGATTCCACAGGGTAAGAGAGAATAACATTGACTGACTGACTGACTGACTTGACTGACTGACTGACTGACTGACTGCAGTAAGGACAGGGATGAAAGTCAGGGCCTTCACACTGCGATATCCTCAGCCCTTTTTTATTTCAGAACAGGGGCTTGCTAAGCGGCTAAGTTACCCAGGCTGGGCTTGAACTTGTAATCTTTCTGCTTCATTCTTCCAGAATGCTGACAGTCCAAGTGTACACACTATTTTTACTATTTTAACATCTTTAAACTACAGTTTATTTTTAAAACTATTAACAGTACAATAATATGTACATAATTTCTACTGGCAGGGCTGCTTCAATTCTGTTGATGTACATGACCCAAAAATATGGTGGGAGACCAACACGGTAAAGGTTCAAAGTCAAGAGCTAAAAAAAAAAAAACCCGTAGTTCCAAAAGGACCTGTCACGTTCTGTCCTGCAGGACAGAGCTGGTGGCTCTGAGGACAGAGATACAGTGACAACATCTAAGAAAAGCTGAATTCAAATGGTGTTCTCCTCCCAGCCAACTGGGACAGTCCCCACCCAGCACGCTCCCCATGCACTGGTTTCTCCTATGGGTAATTAGTTGATAACATTTATTACATGACCTGAGCCAGCTGCCCATTAGCTCTAGAAATTTCTATGACTAAGAAAATAAGCCAGGATGACAGAGCAGATCTGAAATCCCAGGTACTCAGGAGGCAGCGGATCAAAGGTTCAAGGCCAGCCTGGGCCACTTGGCAATGCTGTTTTTAAGTGAAAGTAAATTAAATTGAGGGTCTGAGGTGTAAGTCAGTACTTTTGTTTAGTATGTATGAGGGCCCTGGGGATTATTCCTAGTACTCACACAAAAGATGATGATATAGATAGCTGACAAGTAAACCCACCGATGTTCCCTGGCACCTCCAGGCTAAAGGCGTGACCTGAGAGTCCAACAAACAGACATCATTTTTCAGAGGTTGTATGAAGTCTTCTAAGGTATCCCGCATCAGCGAGGCTGCTGTTTGACATATTATTGATTTTTATCACCTAATCCCAAAGCAATGACTTCATTTGATGCTCAAGGGAAGCAGGAATGTGTTTCAACCCTGAAGGAAAAACTGGCTGCACCTGATTTCCTTAAAGATGAAAAGTCAGTTTCCAGAGAGTACTGACTTCCTATGGCACTTCAGGGGAAATTTCTGACATCCCACTCGATTTTCACTACACCCCCTAACCTGCAGGGCCAAACGCGCAGGTAAGGGAAGGCTCGCTGTAATTATTCTGAATCAAGGGTCCACACCTAAAACTATCACCATGAGGTAGTAGCAAGTGAAATGTGTTCCCATATACTTTTATGGTACTTCGTATTGATTGGAGCACTCTCATAAAAACTGTGTTATTTCACATGCACAGCAGTCAAGCAAAGCAGCCTGGACAAACACGGCACACCCATTAGAGGTTGAGCGCAGTAATGGAAGAAGAGTTTCCAGTAAGACAATTTGTATTCAAATAACAAATTGTATATTGTTCATTTATTCAGGCCTTTAATCAGAAATAAGACAGCAGTA
Organism: Thryonomys swinderianus; assembly: GCA_004025085.1. Classification (NCBI taxonomy): domain Eukaryota; kingdom Metazoa; phylum Chordata; class Mammalia; order Rodentia; family Thryonomyidae; genus Thryonomys; species Thryonomys swinderianus. The sequence continues at coordinate 59,736 of PVIC010003299.1, forward strand.
TACACCTCACTATTTCCTCTCTCATTCCACAGGAAACAGGGCCACAAGGTCACATCACTACTCTGACTAGCAATGCTCAAAGTAGAACAGCTCTCAGTTTCATGCTTAAAAATTCATGGATAGGCCAGCCATTGTGGCTCATGCTTGTAATGCCAGCACTCAGAAGGAAGAGGCAGGAGGGTAACCACATACAATACCGGGCGTGGTGACTCACCCCCACCGCCAATTAGTACCATGTACCACAAATGTCAGGCTTGGTGGCTCAAACCTGTAATCCCAGCACTCGGGAGGCAGAGGCAAGAAAATTGCTGAGTTTGAGGCTTGCCTGAGCTACACAGTGAGTTCAGGACCAGCCTGATCTATAAAGTGAGACCCTGTCTCAAATTAAAAAAAAGAAAATTTCATACATGTATTTAACATCTTTTTAAAGTGTTCAAAACTCAGTCTCTGAGGTACTCTGCCAAAAGCTTCAGTTTCTGTAAACATGAAATTCCACTCTCTTAAAGATTCAAAATGTGTGTGTGTGTGTGTGTGTGTGTGTGTGTGTACAGGCACATATGAGACAGGCTTTTGAGAAGTCATGCAATATATAAACCTATCTGGACATGTTCAGACTAGCATTTCCAAAGGTGGGTTTAATGGAATCTTTGAGCATAATTACCACAGATCTAACATTCTTAACGTATTTCTAAAATACTGGTTTGGGGACTGAGGATTTAGCTCAGGGGTTCGGGGCTTTCTGCATAGAAAGCGCAAGGTCCCAAGTTCGCTCCCCTGTACCACATACCACAATGCCAAGCATGGTGGCTCACGCTTGTAATCCAAGCATTTGGAAGGCAGAGGCAGGAGGATTGCTGTGAGTTTGAGGCTAGCCTGGGCTACATAGTGAGCTCAGGGCCAACCTGAACTACAAAGCAAGACCCTGTCTCAAAAAAACAAAACAAAACTGGTTTTATTAAGTTCATGTGTAACAAATAATAATAAACAATAGCAGAAATGGTAGGACAGGATACAAGAAACTTCTTTAAGCAAAATTCTGGCATCCTTCTTCTGCAGACTATCTTATATTTGCATATTGTCTGGTGTCAGAACTATTTAGGTCATTAGGGCTTTTTTTTTTTGAGACAGGGTCTCGCTTTGTAGTTCAGGCTGGCTCTGAGCTCACTATGTAGCCTAGGCAACCTTCGAACTCAGCAATCCTCCTGTCTCTGCCTCCTGAGTGTTGGGATGACAGGTGTGAGCCACCACGCCCAGCACTGTGGTATGTGATATTGATTGCTGGTCGATGTGAGTCTCCACGCCCAGCATTGTATTTGGTTACCGGGGATCGAACTCAGGACCTTGTGCTTGTGCGAGGCAGGTGCCAGAACCACTGAGCTAACCCTCCGGCCCTCATTAGGGCTTTTTTTTGTCTCAGATTTAAGTAGTCTGCCTCAAGGTTTCCAACAAGTAGCTCTTAAAGTATCCTGGCAGAAAAGAGCAGGAGAAATGGGGGCCACTGTTGTATTTTTGTTACTAAACTGATCTTGTCACCAGAAGCCTGACTGCAGTCAGGACCAGAGCTGGAGCCAGCGGGGGTGGGGGGGGTCTCCCTCTTGGTAGGTTTTACAGAGATAGAACTGTGAAAGAGAGTAGCCTTGGATTTACATAGCCATTTGTTTACCCTGTGAAGCCTGGTTCCTCTAGTTGCTTTGTAATGATAAGTGACTCCCACATAGAGACTCTCTATTAACTCCCAGCACTCCAGCAGGTAGTAAATTATAACCTCCTGACCTTTTGCACAGTGGCCTCCCCTCACTAATCTATTAGTAACTCTTTGTATCCATGGAAACTGATAAGGACCTGGAAGAAGCTCTGTGGAACCTAAGATTGTAAATCAGTATGTTACCACCCTGTTTCTATATAACTGTAGCAAAATTAGAATTGGGGGTCAGTCAGTCAACCTGAGTGGGACTGTTTCCCTAGTGGCTGACCTTCGCTAGTGAATAAACTTTCTTTCACCCAAGTTCCTGCGTCTCTCTCAAGTACTTTCAACTCCCTTTGCCAGAACAATCTGAATGAGATTTTCTTTCCCAAAACCAGCTGAGCATGGCAACTGCCTAGTAGCACACCATTACCTCTGCTGTCATTACCCCTGCTTTCCTCATGACAGCAATTAGCAAGAAGGCAGAATGGAGCTAGAGAGCAGTAAAGTATAAACCACAAAAATTAGAAATCTTTTTTTCTCTGAAAACCAAGAAAGAAGCTATTCTGTCACAAAAAAGATAAAGAAATTCGATGCAATTATCACCATTTGGACAACACTAAAATTTTCTACAGAGGTCTGTGGTATGATTAAAAACGGAAACCGTGACCAACTAGATGTCCTCAAAATCCTTGCTAGGACGCCAGGTACTGTGATTCTTCTAAAAAATTTGTTAAGTACTTGTTACATCTGGAGTCTCAAAATGTGCATATATTTGTATCATAACCTAAATCAGAAAATCATTCTTCACAGGTACTTCCTACAAAATCAAATAGAATTTAAAACAGGGTGCTCAGTTTGCTCGATCACTGGGTTTTTTTCTATCATATCTTTTAGCACCTCTAATACTTGCATCTGAAATGAATTCTTAAAGTTCTGGGAGCTGAATAATGAGAACACGAGGCCTGAAGAATTGTTTTTAAAACACTACAGTACCATTTGGTAGTTATACTCACAAAGAGAGTACTGGACGAACGGAACCCGCTATGATGCAAAGCAGTAAGCCTGTCGATAACGTGCACACAAGTGGTGGTTACCAAGAGATACGCTCCGACAGCCTTCAAGTTTCCAGGTTTACTGAGCAAAATGACGGAACCTAGAGTGTCTCCATTGATACGGGCTGTAGACCAAGGATCGGCGGAGAGCAATACAGGCGCTCACACCGGGAGGACAGGGCCAGATCCCAGGGTGGGTGCCTCCACGCTTCCCACTTTCATTCTGAAAGGTCAGTAGTCCCCAAGACCCCCACGTCTCGTTCGCCGTCTCGCCACTCCCGAGCAGGTACACCATGCGCGCTCAGCTGTCCCCAGCCCGCTTCGCGGCCACCTCCAACCCCTTTTCAACATCGGGCTCCACCCAGGAGCAGGGACAGGGGCGAAGGAAGATGGTGCCGCGGAGGAGCTCGCCCGCACCTTCCCACCTCCCCATCCCCACCGCCTCCCCAGAGCTTCGGGTCTCGGATGGATCCCCGGCACCCTTCCACCCCTCACCTTCACGAAAGCAATCGGGGTTGTGGTACCTTCGATATCCAACAGGATCACGGTGACCTCGGCAGGCACCGAGAGACCGACCATCTCGGCACGCGCGCCCGGCGCAATCCTCCCGGAGCCTCACAACCACCTCGGCGGCCTAGCCTGCGTGGGCGGGACGGGGCGGTGCCCGCACCCATTGGCCAATCGCGCAGCGGACGCGCCGTGCCGGCCCGCGGGGGCGGGAACAAAGGCGAGCGCTGGAGCCGAGGGGCGCGGCCGGAGCGGCGAGCGGGTCCGGCCCGGGCGGGCGGCCCTGGGTTGGCGCGCGGGACGAAGAGTCCCCGCCGTCGCCCACTCCGCGGCCTCCCGCCCACTGCGCCCGGCCCCGAGGCGCAGCGGAAGCGGCCCCGCGCCGTCACCCGCTTCCTGTCGGCGGGTCGCGGCCGCGCGGCCACAACACGCGTGCGCGCGCCGGCGGCAGGAGGCGGGAGAGCGCGGGCCGCCTGCGTCCGAGCAGCCCGCACGGCGCTGGGCGACAGCAGCAGCTGCCGCTGCGCCGCGCCGCGCCGCGGACTGAGGGCGCCCCAGGGGGGCTGAGCGCCCGGTGCTAGGAGCGGGCCGGACCGGACGGCAGGGACAAAGGCTCTCCAGGCAAGAGGGGCTGCGGCCCTGCCACGGCGCGTTCGCGATCGCCGGCCCCGGACCCTCCGCCCTCGCGTCTAGCATCCCAGCCTCTACTCATCCCCAGCCGCGCCCCTTTTTTGGAGGTCCCCGCCGGGAGGCCAGCGATGGAGGTCCCTCCCCGGCTCGCCCATGTGCCGCCGCCATTGTTCCCCGCTGCTGCCGTGCCCCTCGCCTCCCGCAATCTCTCCCATTGGCGGCCGCGGGCGCCGCGGCAGCTCGCCCCGCTCCTCCCTTCGCTCGCCGCCGGCTCCGCCCGACAGGGGGCGCGCCGGGCCCCGCGCCACGTCACCGCGCAGCAGCCCTCCCGATTGGCGGCCGGGGCGGCTATAAAGGGAGGGCGCAGGCGGCGCCCGGATCTCTTCCGCCGCCATTTTAAATCTAGCTCCATACAACGTTCCGCCGCCGCCAGCACCCCAGCGACTCGGACTGCGCGCCCGCCCGCCCCCACCGACGGCTCCGCCACCATGGAGGACATGAACGAGTACAGCAATATAGAGGAGTTCGCCGAGGGGTCCAAGATAAACGCGAGCAAGAACCAGCAGGATGACGGGTACCGCACGCTCCCCCTCTGCACTGCGCCGCACGCGCCTGCCGTCCCCGGGGCCGTGCGCTGCCCCCGTTCTCTCCTCGAGGTGGTTCCCCGCGTGCCCCGAGCCCCGCAAGTTCGAAGAAGAAAGGGAAGGGGGACGCGGCGCGGGGGACTCGAGAGGCCGCGGGGGTTGGGGGCTGGGCGGAGAGGGTGGTGGCGTCCCGACTGCGCAGGCGCCGGGCGGGGGCGGGGCCGGGTCGCCGCGCCTCCCGCCCCAGCTGCCGCCGCCTCTTCATTGTGTCCCGGCTGCTCCGCGCGGCTCTGCGAGCGAAACTTGGGAGAACTTCTGTTTGGGGCACGTCTAGATGTCCCATAACGTTATGCAACGAGCTGTAGAGGTGGATCGTTGGCTTGACAGCGGAGGGCGAGAGTAGACCGAAGTTGGAAGGGGCCGGTTCACGAAGTTTGGCTTTCTGATCCAAAGGAATCTGGGCAGGATCTTTACTAGTTTGTTGGTCTCTAGGATTTGCGCTGTGTAGAGTAGAAAGCATTTTTTTCTGGCTTGACTTTTGAGATTGTCCTGGTGCATTGTTTACATGTGTCTGTTGAATAGACTAAAATATTGTTTGCCGTTAGAAAGTCTTTTGTGCTTATTTCATGGTTTAATTCCAAAGCCAAATATCGATTAAGCTACGCTAAACTTTTATTTCTAGTAAAATGTTTATTGGAGGCTTGAGCTGGGATACAAGCAAGAAAGATCTGACAGAGTATTTGTCTCGATTTGGGGAAGTTGTAGACTGCACAATTAAAACAGATCCAGTAACTGGAAGATCAAGAGGATTTGGATTTGTGCTTTTCAAAGATGCTGCTAGCGTTGATAAGGTAGGCATGTTCTTTTTCAGTTTTCTTGCATTGTCTTTTTCTGTTTTGTTCTGCAAATCGTTCTCAAGTTTGGATACTACAGGTATTTTCTTAAATTGCCTCGTAGGTTTTGGAACTAAAAGAACACAAACTGGATGGCAAATTGATAGATCCTAAAAGGGCCAAAGCTTTAAAAGGGAAAGAACCCCCGAAAAAGGTTTTTGTGGGTGGATTGAGCCCAGATACTTCTGAAGAACAAATTAAAGAATACTTTGGAGCCTTTGGAGAGGTGCGATATTATCGTTTATATGTGTTCTGTTTGTGTTGTGTTTATAGAATGTTCATCCTGGGTCTTGTTTGGCACTTGCACTTGTCCTGAGGATAGGCTTAAATTGTTGAGTACCTTTTAGTGAATGTTTCTTAATTGCTGCTTTCTACGTAAAAGTAAAAAACCAGTATCTGATTCATTTTGGCCAAAACTCTGGTGTATTGATGGTGATGAGTATTCGGCATTCACATCTTTTGGGTACAAAATGTGGTGAGGAGCTGTTTTACAGGCTGGAAGTTTAGCTCATTGGCGCTGCGCCTGCCTTGCAAATGCAAGGTCCAGAGTTTTATCTCCGGTACCAAAAAGACAAAAACAAAAAAACCTGTTTTACTCCTCTCTCAGTGATGGGTATATACCCATTCTTTTTAGGGTGGTCGTAAAGCAATGTCCTTTCAAGCCACCTGATTAGCACCTGTGGTATCTAAACACTTTGGTGCCTTTTTTTTTATTATTGAATGATCTTGAATGTGGGTCTTGTTTGCAGATTGAAAATATTGAACTTCCCATGGATACAAAAACAAATGAAAGGAGAGGATTTTGTTTTATCACATACACAGATGAAGAGCCAGTCAAGAAATTGTTAGAAAGCAGATACCATCAAATTGGTTCTGGAAAGGTAAAACCATTTAAAGAACTTGAAAATTGTGGTGTTGAAAAAAAATTACTCTTGAGAGGAAAAAAGGGTTTGATGCTGGTCCTGAAGTAAAAGTCTGGTTTATGTTTTCTATTTTTAGTGTGAAATCAAAGTTGCACAACCTAAAGAGGTATACCGGCAACAACAGCAACAACAGAAAGGAGGAAGAGGTGCTGCAGCTGGCGGGCGAGGTGGTACTAGGGGACGTGGCCGAGGTGAGATTTAATTCTTGGGAAGTGACTCCATGGTTTAAGATGTATACTGCTCAGTAAGTTAAGCCCATGGAAGAGTAAGGTGCAATTTAAACCTGAAACTATTCTAACATAGACTCTAGCTTGAGGGTGTGTGATTTCTGTTGTGTTTTATTTCTTAACGAGCTCGCTCTGGGAAGGATCATAAGTTCAGCCCAACCTGGATGACTTGGTGGGACCTTGTCTTGGGGTAAATAAATACTTAGGGATGTAGCTCAGTGGCAAGGCTCTGGATTCAGTCTTCAGTACCACAGTAAAATGATTTCACTGGTTTTATTTGTTCCAAGAATGGCCACTTTGATGGTGGCATCCTTATTAAGGAAATATCATTATGTGATACACTGTGACATGTTTTGTTGGGCAGGAGTTGTTTGAACCAGAACAGACTGCCTATTTTCCACTTTGTTGGGAAAATGTAATGCCTTTTCCATTAGATTTAGGAAGCTTGAGACTGGCTCAATTGGATTTTCTTTCTCCTTATTTTAACAACAAAAATAACCTATTCTAGTAGAAAGTGGTATTTATGTCCTTTTGGTCTTTTAAGTTTTGCAGAGTAAGGTATAAGACGTATATTCTTGACCTTTTGGCTAAGGTCAAGTGTAGAGTAAGGTGTAAGAATGTATCGTTTTGTGTTAAGATTGGGAGTCAGAGGTTGTTTCCTAACAATCACTGCATTGTTTCAGGTCAGGGCCAAAACTGGAACCAAGGATTTAATAACTATTATGATCAAGGATATGGAAATTACAATAGTGCCTATGGTGGTGATCAAAACTATAGTGGCTATGGCGGATATGATTATACTGGGTATAACTATGGGAACTATGGATATGGACAGGGATATGCAGACTACAGTGGTAAGAATATTTAATTTGCTTTCATAAACCAATGGTATTAAAATTGAGCATCAGCCGGGTGTGGTGGCTCACACCTGTAATCCCAGCACTCTGGAGGCAGAGACAGGAGGATTGCTGAGTTCGCAGCTTGCCTGGGCTACATAGTGAGCTCAGGGCCAGCCTGAAGTACAAAGCGAGACCCAGTCTCAAAAAAACAAAAAAAAATTGAGCATCAAAATATATTTCTATTCTGAAATTGTGTGTATGGGCTTTCCGTTTATTGTTTGGAGTTGAGGTCTTGAGATGTGGTTGTAACCTAGAAGATAGTATGGAAATTATAATAGAACTGTTCTGAGCTGGGTGTGATGGCACAAGCCTGTAATCCAGCACTTTTGAGAGGCCAAGGCAGGCAGAGGCCAGCCTGGGCAACTTAGCCAGACCTGTGTCAAAAAATAAAAGGGCTGGGCCAAGGATTTAGCTCACTGGTTCCCGTGTCTGCCTCATAAGTGCAGGGTCCCGAGTTCAAGCCCCCATACCACACACCATAATGCGAGGCATGGTGTCTCACACCTGTAATCCCACCACTCGGGAGGCAGAGGCAGGAGGATTGCTGTGAGTTCAAGGCTAGCTTGGGCTACATAGTGAGCTCAGGGCCAGCCTAAACTACAAAGCAAGACCCTGTCTCAAAAAAGATAAAGTCTGAGGATATAGCTCAATGCAAAAGGCCCTGAGTTCAATTACTTAAAAGCACTAGAATATGTTACAATTAACTTGTACTGGTTATTAAATCTCAGTACTTTCATGTGTAGTATGCAAAGTTTTAAACAATGGCTTTTGACGCATTGGTGAAGACGCTATTTTTTATCAAAATAGGTCAACAGAGCACTTATGGCAAGGCATCTCGAGGGGGTGGCAATCACCAAAATAATTACCAGCCATACTAAAGAGGAAGACATTGGAGAAAACAGGTGTGTATAAGAATGCAAGAAACCAGTAGAAATGTCTAATTTAATTTAAAGATCAATAGACAAATGAAAAATAAGTAAAACAAAATATTGCCTAGTCTGTTTTTACTAAATTGTTGACTTTAATTGCTTTATGAGCCTGTTTTGCCTAAAATGTCTATAGATCTTTAACTTTAAAGTCTTATCTCACCTTTTTTAGTATTACAGAAAAACTTAAGAGTTTTTCTGTTTGCTTTGTGTACCAGGAGGTCTAGAGGAATAATTAAACTTTTTTAGAACTATTAACAGGTAAAGTACTGAAATGGGTACAACTTAAGGAAAACAAGAATGTTGTCTTCTAACTCTGACATTATACCTTGTTTGTACCCGCCAGCGGGAACTTCATTGCAGGCCGTGTGTCACCCTGACCACGTCTATCTCTGGGGGTCGCACGTTGCGGGCAGAGCGCAAGGCATACACCAGAAAACGCTGTCCTGTGGTATGGTCTCTTCCAACTTCATGTACCAGCGTAAAGATTAAAGTGGAAAACTTCAGACTTTGGCTTCTTTTTTAATCTTTTTTGGAGATTAAGTGTCTAAACTTAACTTAAATGGTTTTTTACAGGAGTTAAAGTACATAAATGCCTTTTTACAGCTTAATCATTTTGGTCTTCTGTTTAGTGTTGTATTTCAATTGTGGAGCCTCATTTTAAGTGTTCATTCTTTAAGATTTAATGCTTGCTTTTTCTTTTTATAGCTAATAGTGAAATCTACAAAACAAGAACTTGTAAATCTGGGATATAAGTTAAAGATCATATGCACAAAGAGATTTCTTGTAACATGCGTCCATGAGAAATTCATTGGTGATAAGAATTTTAATTGGCTTACTAGAACTACTTTTAGTGGGCCTTATTCTTATATGTTCAACCTCTGAATATGGGAAGGTTGCATTCCCGGATTCTTTGATTAGATTTGGATTTGATATCATTTGTAAACTCCAAGGTGAGTTTATCAATTATCCAAACTGCAATTTGCAAATAAAGATGCATGTGATCTTTAATTATTGAAGAAAAGAATAAAGTGAGGACTTAAAACAATTCATGAAAATGGACCTTTGAAAGCTTGTCAGAGTTGCACAGATGTAATTGTTGTTTTGTTTTTGTTTGTAGGAGATGCTAAGAAATCTTGCAGGACGACATTGAAGATTGGTCTTCTGTTGCTCTAATGATTATTTTGTAAAAGACTCTAGTGTACAAGACACAACTGTGTCCAACTGTATATAGCTGCGATTAGTTTTGTTTTTACTTTGTCCTTTGCTATGTGTTATGACTCAGTGTGGATTTGTGTTTATACAAATTTTTATTTGTATGATTTCATGTTAAACCCCAAATAAATGCTTCCTTATGTGATTGTTCTTCTGCGTGAGGTGCTACATAGCTCTGTAAAGATGTAATTTTAAATAAGCAATAATTAAGGTACAGTTTTATTTTGTAGGGAGTATGGGTCTATAGGAAGAAACTGGCCCTTTACCTAGCTGCAGGATCAATTACCCCATTCTTCCCCATTTTTGTATGTATGTTCGGTGTTGTAAGGCTTCATTTCTCTTAGCTTAGGCTTCTGCTACACCTTTGAGTAATGTTCTTACCTCCAGATACTTTGTCTCAAAACCTGAGTTGTAGTATTGTGATTAGGGGAAGACCTTGGAGTAGACCATGTGTTTACTAGACTCTGTATAGCTGGGGTGTAGCTCCGTAGTAGAGCACTGGGATAACGTGCACAAGGCCTGGAGTTGTATCCCAGGCACCTGCCAAAGGCTTGTTAGTGGTTCTTTTGCTTTGTTCCTCCTATGGCGAGTGTTGTGTGGTTCTTATGTTGTTTTGACCTTACAGTTATTTAGTGGTCTTTTAGAATAAGCTTTGGCCAATCATAGCATCATGACTTTGTCCTCTTGATTAAAAGAAATTGAGATG
>PVIC010003300.1:0-70004 GCA_004025085.1 Thryonomys swinderianus
TCTCTCTCAGTGAGTCTGTTGTTTGTGCACACAAAGGCTGTTGATTTTTGAACACTGTCCTTGCATCCAGCTACATTACTAAATTTGGTGATTAAGTCTAGCAGACTTTTGGTTGAGTTCTTAGGATCCTCTATATAGAGAATCATGTCACTGGTGAATAATGACAGTTTAACTTCTTCCTTACCTATCTTTATTCCTTTTATTTCGTTGTCTTGCCTAATTGCAATGGCTAATGGGAAACTTCATTTTTAAAAGATTTGTTTATTAAGTTTTCACTGAAAACAAAACAATGAAATGTGAGATTTAGAAAAATTAGCTTGGCTTTCTGCAAGATTGAAATGCTATTTACTTTTGCTTAATATCAGATTATCAAAGCTCCTGATCACCCCCTGCAAAAAAAGAAGTAATTCAAGCTTTAAATAAAATCTTGTTCAAAGATCTAATTTTAGCTGGGCCTGGTGCCACATACCTGTACTTCTAGCACTCTTAGAGGCTGAGACCAGAAGATTTCAAGTTCAAGGCTAGCCTGGGAAATTTAGCAACTTACTGAGACACTGTCTCAAAATAAAAAATGGGATTGTAGCTCAGTGTGAAGGCCTTGGGTTCAATCCACAGCAATGGAGGAAAAACATTTTTTACAAAGTAGAGAATCGGTGGTAGGGTTTTCAAGTATTCATTCCTGAGGATCTAGTATGTTTTTTCAATTTAAAAAAGTTTCAAGAAAAACTAAAATGTGTCATTATACATGTTCAACAATATAAAATTAAGCTAGATTGCTAATTTTCCTACTTTTCTGTTAACTGATCCAGAAATATTTCATATGGTAGTCTACTGGCCATGTATCTTTTTTTTTTTTTTTTTTTTTTGAGACGGTCTTGCTTTGTAGTTCAGGCTGGCTCTGAGCTCACTATGTAGCCTAGGCAAGCTTCAAACTCAGCAATCCTCCTGTCTCTACCTCCCGAGTGCTGGGACTATAGGCATGAGCCACCACGCCCAGCACTGTGGTATGTGGCATTGATTGTTGGTGGGCATGAGTCTCCATGCCCAGCATTTTACGTGGTTTCCGGGGATCAAACTCAGGACCTTGCACTTGTGAGGCAGGCACCAGAACCACTGAGCTAACCCTCCAGCCCATGGCCACATATCTTAAAATGAGATGTAAAGTTCATGTATCTCTGATGATAAATTATTTTTAAAATGAAGTGTGCTATTATTTCTCTGATATGACAGCTGTTATTGAGCTATTATTAACAGTGATGTCTGTTATTGTTTGTAAGCACAACTGTAATGATTTCTGAAATGATTTAAAAATCAATATCTAAATGCTTCTTAAATTCATCCTTAGACATTATTCATCCTTGGTGCATGTACTCATTTTCTAGAAAAGTCAAAGGCATATTCTGTCAAAATAAACTGTATTTTCAACTCTGTCTGCATGATTTGACTGTAGAGGAATAACAAATAGATTCAACCAGTTTAGAGGGTGAGCTATAGGATGAAAGAATATTAAACCTGAGTAACTTATCCTCAGATTTTTCTAAAACCATAGCTCTGTACCTTAGTAATATGAACTACCAGAAATACTGGTTGACAAAGAAATAAAGTAAAAATTACCTGTAAGTTTCTTTTAATGTTTTGAGAAAAATATTGGGATAGGAGCTAAAATGATAAGCATGAATGTCATATTATCTCCTTATAGTAAAATCATTTTTGTAAGGTGTGTTGGAGAAGAAAGATGATGACATTATGTCAACTAAATTTATAAAGAATAACTACTAAATATTAAAAACAATATTATTAAAAATATTGTTTTAGGTTTTGAAGTCCCTTGGAATTTTAAGATACTAAAGAAGATACAAATATATTGATTTAGATAAATGCTCTGACATATAGAGTCAGATTAATTAATAGTACTTCGTGATAAATTTGGCTGCACTGATTCACGCCTCCTTACAGCTTCACCTTTGGTTTATATAGCAGTTAAATCTATAGTCAATTTTTTCTGAGAAAAGAGATATTGAGAATTTCATTTGTATTTATTTCTAATAATTATTCAACACCTTTCTATGCATCAAGATTTTACAGTTTGTTGATTTGGAGCACTTCAAAACCTATAGTGTGGGAATGTTTTCAGTATATTCTTGAAAATTATGCATTCACGATTATCATGGGATCAGTTGGTATCTCCTTCACATACTTCACCGCTGGGACAAAACACCTGACACAATCAACTTAAAGACGATTCTTTCGGCTCATCTTTTAGAAGCTTTAGTCCCTTCATGACCAGCACCGTGGTAGTAGAGCCTGGATGGAGAAAAGCTGCTAATCTCATAGGAGCCAGAAAACAGAGTTTTTCCTGGCTGAGACCCTGAGGAGCCCCCTCTTCTGACCAGGCCCCTCCTTAAATCAGCACATTTGCCTATAAACTTATCAGTGGACTAATCAATCCACCAGTGAGTAGAGCACACCTATGACCCAGTCCCACCCCCCCAGTAGCCCTTGCTATGGGCAAATGACATCTAGATAGAAACTATAACAGGAGGCTTTGAATCATAACCTCAAATCAAAAAGTATAACTAGAAAAATACTTAGAGCTTCCTACTGCAAAACTTGGAAGGTATTTACTTGAAAAGACAGTTACAGAAATACGTTACTTAGAAATACATAGCCCATAGAAAAATTAACAATACATAAATGTATCCAAGAAATGTGCATGGTCCTTTATCTCCAGCATTCCTGATGCATGTATACCAGCTTTTGAGGCACCATAAAGACACTGGCACACCACTCACTGAGTAGCAGAGCAGAGGCTGTGTGCCATAGAGAAGCTGAGAAGAATCTTGCTCAAGGGGGCAGTGAAGACTTAGGCTCACAAGTCCATAAACTTTTAATTGCAAACCCTTCTCAAGATGGGAATTCTCCCTCTTTTTCTAACTATGCTGCTCAAGCTGCATTTTATCCTTCTGTTTTCAAATCAGATTATCGCCAAGTAAGAAGCACGCTATTGGAACATCCCATAATGTACACACCTATGGAGATGCACAGGTACCATGATTTTCATCTCAGAGCTCCTTTGCCTCTGATCAGTCTCCACAGGAGCCCCTGAACCTAATCAATAAATAGGTAAATTTTTATTGCAAAAGCTCCAGAATAGAGATTGCCTGGTTTTAATGTTCCTGGGGATTGACTGACAGCTCTTGTCATTCAGTGAGTGCAAGTTCTGAATCATGACAAAAGCCGTGGGTGCAGAGCACAAAGCTTCAGGGACTACCTGCTGCTGAAAACGCTGCAGTCTCTTTTTAGAATATAACGTATGCATGGTGGTTCTAGCAATCACACGCCTCTGAAGCAGATGAAGGCAGAAAAGTGCTAGCTGGAAAGAGAACTGAATCTGCAAAGCTAGCTAACGTTATTCAACTCTGCCAGGAACACTTTACCCCGACTCCAAACCTGTTCTGGGACAGTCTTGCATTTATTGCATTAATCATTAATTACCTCTGTTTTATTTCATCAGTGGAATGATATCCTTTGAAAGAATTAAAGAAATTGCTATATATATATATTAAGATGTCTAAAATAACCTATTAGAGTTTTTAAAGGTGGAAATATGGCAGAAATTTTTGTTCTTAGTTTGGGTATGGTATTTCCATTTGTCCTCCTATTGTTAGTATCTCCAGTACCACCAATGTTTATATGGTCGGTAGCTGGTCCTGTATTTTTACAGCAAATATACTCACAATTATTCTTTAAACTCAAATTTCCACTAAAATTACATAAAATAATAATAAAAAGAGACTTTCTTTCAAATCATCTTTCCTGCCCTTATATCTTCTAGAAAAGGAAAATATGTAAGTCACTCTTTTTTCACACATTGAAAAGCAGAAATAAAACATGCTTTGTTTTTGAAGGAGTTCACAATTTATGAAAGTAGTTTTAAAAATTTGGGTCATCATCTCTTTTGAATTTCAATGACCACCAAAACTCTCCCTAGAAAAATGAACACATCCATATAAGATTTTGAATGTGAATATTTAGGGCATTGATAACCTCCTATCGCCACTGCTAAAGTCTATATTATAAGCCATATGTCTATGTTCCTCCAAAATTCATATTTTGAAGCCCTAATGCATATTGGGATGGTATTGGAGATAGGTCTTCTGCTAAGTAAGAAGGTTAGATTGGATCATAAGGGTGAGGCACCATGGTAGAATTAGTGGCTTTATATGAAGAGAAGAAGAGGGGTTCCCTGTTATTAAGTTAGCATTGTCTGTGACAACCTGGAGATGATAAATGGAAGGTTCACCCTTGGAACTCACCAGAACTCTCAGCAAAGTGTTTCTTCCCTTGGCTGATTTTAATATGGGTCCTTTCCAGTTTATTATGTTGCTAAAATGTACTGTCACTGTGAGTGCCAAGATTTCAATGAATTCTGTGAATCTTTCTGGTGGATTATCAAATCTAAGGGTTGTCTTGGAGACCACCAAATCTTTCAAATGATATCAGAATGAGGGTGATCTCAAAGCCCCTTTATATTTGTTTGGTATAAAAAATGAAGATGGTCTTGAGAAGTCTGTATGCCTTTTAAACATGTTTAAATTGATGAATATATAATGCTATCAAATAAATTGGTCACTTTTGGAGGATAATAAAGATGAGTATAAAATAATTAAACTCATAAATAAAGGAAAATTCAAGTATTTATTTTGTCTTAATTAAATGAACTGTACCACTGGATAAACATACTACACTAAGGTAGTTGTACCTTTTAATAAGTAACGCAAGCAAAAAATGAAGCAGAAACAATAGAATACTGCCACTTACAACCCTTCATGAATTAATATAATAGATTTAGGTGCTACATATCAGCAGTGCTTGAAACCATGAAAAGAGAAACCAGATAACATATGCTTCCTGCTAAAAGACTAGTATCAACCACTTTGCCAAAGAAATGAAACTTGAGTCTGATCAATTATCTAAATCCAGCTTAAAAAACTGGAAGAAATTATGAACAATGAGGAACTTCTTAAGCACTAGGAGTATTACATAATCAATACAACCCTTCACACGTGTGGCTTGCTTTTCCTTTCTTACCAGTAGAAGTGTTGAGATTCATCATGATCCATTTCCAGTCAGGCAAGCACCACCTAAAGATGTGAGCAATTCATAGGAAAGAACCCAGGCCTCTGCATGATTATTTGGTAGACACTTGCTGGTGGAAAATGTGCAGTGATTTGACTATGTCCCTAACAAGTTTGTGAATCGCACTCTCAATTCCCGACATGGCAGTGTTGCGAGGTAAGATTTATATCATGGGATAAATGCCATTCTCATGGGAGCGGGGTCATTCTTGCAGGAGTGGGCTGTCAAAGAGCAAGTTTGACTTCCTCAGCTCTCATTTGCTTGTGTTCTTTTTGCCCTTCAGCAATGTTATAAAGTAGGAAGAAGATCTCTTGGCAGAAGCTAAGATGGTAGGTAGCATCGTGCTCTAGATTTTCCAATATCGAGCAATGGGAGCCAAAGACACTTCTACTCTCAATATCCAGTGTATGTACTTCTAGCAACAGAAAATGGTCAGGACAGGATGCTGTCCTGTCACTATCAGGTGAAGATGAAATAGACGTCTTCAATTTTTAAATCACAGAATAAATCCTTGTCTGTAATAGCAGCATAGTTTATCGCTCTAAGTAATGTCCCAAAGGTTGCTAACTCCAATGCCTGCAGGTGCCAAGGCAGTTATATAAAGAGGCAGGGGCTGGAGATTTAGCTCAGTGGTTCCAGCGCCTGCCTCCCAAGTGCAAGGTCCTGAGTTCGATCCCCGGTAACCACAAACAGTGCTGGGCATGGTAACTCACGCCCACCAGCAATCAATACCACATACCACAGTGCCGGGTGTGGTGGCTCACGCCTGTAATCCCAGCACTCAGGAGGCAGAGGCAAGAGGATTGCTGAGTTCGAGGCTTGCCTGGGCTACATAGTGAGCTCAGAGCCAGCCTGAGCTATAAAGCGAGACCTTGTCTCAAAAATTAAAAATATATAAAGAGGCAGGAGAAAGACAGTGGGGACTGTAATTAGTTCGAGAGCACGTACTGTCCTAAACATACTCACAGTTTTTTAAAAGCTTTTTCAACATACTGTACTGCAAACAAAATGTCAGATTCCATCTGATGACTTCAGTTTGGAACCCTGCTCGATCAGGATAATTTAAGATTATTCTTCCAGCTACCAATTCACATCACTGTCTTGTACTCATATATTCTCTTGCATAAAAATACAACATAAGAGACTTAAGCACACGATAGTAAACCTTACATACTTTATTAGTTACAACTTAAACTGCTATGGCATTGACTTAAAAACTGAGTGGCTCAAACAAAATATGGATTTAATTCTTTCTAATATACACCATGGAGAGAGTTAGGTGGCTTTTCTGTATGAAGTCATCCAGGTATTCAAGGACCCTCTGTATTGCTGCTGCACCATCGCTGGGTGTGGTTCTCATTACTTGGTTGACGTTTCAACACCAGCCTGCAGGAAAAGGAAGAAGGAAGCAAAGGGTAGAAGTAGGAAGGATGCGCTAAAGCTGGTTCTATCTGTTCTTCAATCTCATTGATCAAAGCCTTGTCACATAGTGCAACCTTATTTGATATGATTTCTTCTTCAGTCATCTCTACTGAATTCTGCTGGTCCCTGATTTCTGTTACTTGCTCACCTCCAGGCATGGAGTAACTAGAATCATTTCCAGCAGTAACAACCATTTTTGCTTTGGGAGACAGAATTTTAGTTTTATCTATTCCCATCTCCTGAGATTCCTCACTCCTCAGTACTCCCTTCTGCCCTCCCAACTTCTCCTAGTGACATGAAATAGAATTCAAACAGGCCCAGGGTTAGAAAAACAGAAATAAAAATTAAATGAACCATTTATACTAGCTTTGTAAATAGCAAAAGGGAAGAGAAAATTTAGAAGGAAAATCAAAATTTATTTTGGGGAAAGTTTCAGCTACATCAAAAAAGATATCACTTATTTAATAGATGATTATATGTCTATCTCTCTCTATACACACATCCACTGGGATTTATTTTGTTATTATTTAAAGTAGCCAGAATTGCAAACAGCAGCTTCTCTCATTCCTACAAACTCTTCCAATAAAAAGGCGTGGGGTATAATACTTGTCTAAATTTTTGGTTTTCTTCCCAGTTAAATGTCACAACATTAGCTTCCTTTGGGATAACCACTGTTCTTTAATCTACTAAAGAGGCTTCTTAGTAGCTAATTCTGAATAATTGCATATCATACATGACTCCTTTCCCATAATATGAGCATTTTCTTTTCTTATTTTCTATGGTAACTGCTGAGATTCTTCAAGCTTGTTTAAGTATGTAGATAAGTTTCCTAGGGGGTAAATCTGCAAGTACCTAACAGAGACATGCTAAAAACAGTTTAGAGTAACAGAAACATGTATTTCAAACTTCATCTTTCAATATCCCCCACATTTCATCCATATCAAGTCAGCTTGCTGTTAATGAAACTATGTACATTTTTATCCTTGTCACCTTTGTGGTGCCATTTACTTAAGGGACAATGTTCCTCCCTTTTCTTTCATTCTCAAACTACTGATGTTCATTCATCCTTTACTGTCGACTCCACATCCAGCTCTATCATGATGCTTTCCCTGATCGTCCCTGATAAAAATCAAGTATTGCTATTTCAACAAGGGACCAGCTGCCCAGTATTAAATTTTTTAAAGTGCATAAATTTACTATTTTTTAATTTAAGAACTTAATAGTTTCATGTTTACACCAAACCTTGATTTATTACTTTGCATGTTATCATATGGGTCACAGTTTTCTTCTGGTATGCACTTTCCTGAAATCTAGATGTATGCTAAATTGATTTTCCTAGAATAGTGAGGAATGCCAGCCTAGCTGATTAAAAATACCAGAGTCTGACAGAGAAGACCTTTGGTTCCATCCCTACTCCTCCTCTTGTTTGGTTTTTCACCCTTAAAAGCAGATCCCATGAGCTTCCTAAGGGACATCTCACTGTCCATAATCCTGCACTGTGACCTTGGGGGAGGAAGACTGCTGGGCAAAGCTGCAAAGCCGTGGCTGTGGGTCACGGTTGACACCTGACAGCCAGAAGGGCCAACCCCAGCAGGATTCTCTCTACTTCCCAAAGACTGTCTCCCACATGATGTCACATGCGGCCCAACTAGGTCAGTCTTTTGACACAGAATATTTTCTTCTGAATATATTCAGAAAATTGTAATCTGCATCCGGTTCTGTTCCTATCATTTAAAAATATTTAGTACTTTAGAAATTCATCTGGCTGATGGTGCTCCTATTTGATAACATTCACAAACTAGTTTGTTTATTTTCATTATCTCATTTCTTCCAACCCATAACTCCCTAGGGCAGGATAGCACCTGCTCCTGCAAGAGAAATTGCCATAACCTTCTTGTGGGTTTTCTTCCTGCTTTCAGTTCCAGAGAGATTAGCACTCCAGTCTCTTGGGTTCCCCAGATTTCTGCACAGAAATTTATGGAGAGTTAGAATGCTGAGGTGTTAATTAGGTATCAGAACCTTGTGATGGGGGGAAAAAAGAATGTAAGAGAAAGTACTGGAAAAGGAAAGGAGGGGCTGGGGATGTGCATCAGTGATAGAGTCCTTGTGCTAGTGTCAGGAGGCTATAAATTCCACCCCAGCTCTGGAGGAAAGAATTAAGTGAAAAATAAAACAGGGAAGATTTACAAAAGACTCCAAGGGCCTTTTAAATCACTAACTTATCTCTGCAGGGCTTAAAAATTCTATAAGTATTAAAATTCTCCTGCTCCCAAGTATTTAGCCTACTCACCACTAAAATATTAACACTAGATTGAGAACAACTTTAAATTTCAGGCATTTAGATTTAGAGCTTAATTTCAATCTTATTAAAGTGTACGAAGTGTTGATGTGATTTTCTAGCGTTCTTGCAACTCTGTCCCAGAGCTCTGGAGCCTGCCTGCTATATGGGCCAATTAATTGCCAAATATCATAGCACATGTCCACACTATACACTATTATTATGGAAAAAATTAATTCCCTTCCTAATGATAAAACCACCTTGGACACTTGACAAACACTCACTGAGGACCTTCTGAGGGTGCAGAGAGGCAGGGGAGGGTAACTATAGGAATGGAAAGGCAATTCCAGGGAAGGAAGTTAACAAAACAGTACAGGTGCGGAAGAAAACAGAAGTGCTGTGGGTATGATGACAGCTGCCACTAACGAGCCTCCAACCTTGAAATTGTGTGGTCACTTTTGTTATATGAAGCCCAGAATCGGTTTCGCTGCACATACCCAGCAGAGGAACTAGGATCAATAATGTTTTTGCTAATAAAAAGTACATGAAGTCCACATTTAAAAACTAGGTTTCACTGGCTGTCAGAGTGTGTTTTTTAGCTTAAGAGTACTCTGCACTTCTAGGAAAGCTTGACGTACAGAAAAGCCAACTTGATGTCAAGAACAAGGGATCCATAGTCAGAAGTGACCTTCTAGCTCCGTCATTTAGAAGCCATAAGGCCTTGAATCTTCAAAGGACAGAATGAAGAAAGCTGTCGGAATATGGTAAAGGTGGAAATAAGATGTCAGAGATGTTACTATTGTACCTTTACAGCATGATAAAATAATTTTAGATTCCACTCATTCACCAAAATCACACATTATATCACGATAAGAAAGGCCTAGAAGGAATCCAAAATTTGCTTCCTCACTAGGCTGCCTCTCCTGAGGTAAATTCTGTTCCACAGTTCTATTTTGTCCTGTAACTTTACACCTTCACTTCCTGCACGTCTGTCACACTCAGCTGCAGGGTCTACTGCTCAAACACCATAGTCCAGCCCTTCCGAAACTGAGCAAGGGCTCTTCCTTGGCCTCTGTCCCCTAAATTAGCCCTCCGGTTGCCTTATAACCTTATGGATTACTCCATAGATGAAGATAGTGATCCACTTTAATCTTTGCACTGGGCCACAATGAACATAGGTTACTCAATGACTGGTCCATGCCAGCACATCAACCGCAATTTCTGCCCACAAAGAACAGAATTGTAAGAGGCCGCCTAGGTTTGTCAGTGGATTTCTTCACAGCCCAGTTGCTCTCGATTCATTTTTTTCTAACAGCTTTATTGAAATATAATCTACATATAAAGTGTACCCATTTGAAATGCACGAGTCAACAGTTTCCGCAATATTCACTTGTGTACTCATCACAACAAATCGCAGGTTCTCATCGCTCTAGAAAAAGAGTTCACCCATTAGCAATCATTTTCCATTTTTCTCTTCCCCTGGCTAACCATTTATTTACTTTCTATATCTGAATTTCTTGCTATAAGGTACACAGAGCATTATAAAATGTACCTTTTCGTGAGTAAAAATAAAATCTGCAACAGCTTGGATTTGTCATCAAAGTACAAAATCAACCTCCAACTAGCTCTATGACCTTGGACAAATTGTCTAACTGGTTTAGTTTCTTCTAAGGTGAAGTTTACAAGGTGAAGGGACTTACAGGTTAAAAACCAGACAAACAGCAAAAACAAAACAAACCCTTCTAGCTATACCCTCAGTACTCCACCTTCGGTAGCCAGCGGGCTTCAGTGGTAAGTGATCTTACATAAATAAAATTTCACATCAGAGCTGCAGCAACCGCTGCCCTTTCCACTTTCCACGAAGGGTCCTAGAGATTCTGTCTCTCTCCTCTTTCTTTCCTCTTCCTTTGGTTATTCTGTTTCCTTCGGGGTTGGCAAAGACCAGAGAGGAACTGCAGAGCCAGGCGCGCGGCTCCGCACACTGGTGCCCGCAGGAAGCCTCGCCCTGCCGGGGACCCCACCCTCGCGCTGCACCCCGAGGGGCCGCCCAGCGCAGAGCTGCGCGGTGAAGGGGCGGGGCCAGCGAGGCACAGCCAATCGGCGCGGCGGCGCGTCCTGGGGGTCCGCGGCTCGCCCGGCGCCAGGGGGCGGGGCTCCACTTGACAGTGGCGGTCGCCGGGCAGCGGCGCCGGGCGCAGCGAGCTGAGCGGCGAGCCGAGCGCGGCGTGGGGCGCACGCAGAGCGCAGGCGGCTCCGGCACCGCCGGGTTCGCGCGGTTCCTGTTCGCGGCTCCCCGAGGCAGCCTCCGGCGGTGATCACCACAGCGACGGCGTCCGAGAGATGCTGTGGGGTTCTGCGGGCACAGGAGGAGCCCCGGCCTCTTCCTAAGGTACCCAGCTCCCTCGCCCGGACCCCGGGGACTCGCGGCGCCCGCGGAGCGGCATAGTGAGGCGGGGGCGGAGGGCGGGCCCCGCCGTCTGGGCCGCTGTCCCTCGGGGAAGAGGGTGGGGGCGAGGGAAGCGGGCGGGGGAGGAGGGCTGGGTCGGGCGGCAGCTGCCTGCGTCCCTGGCTCCGTCCTCCTCCTGCGTCCCTGTGTTTTCAGAGAGGTTCTGTTCCAGGAGAAAGTTTGATGTCCACAGTTGAGGAGCCAGACCTGAGGGATAGTCCTCGAGGCCCGGGCATTGAATATGGGCACACGGGTACCCTGAGGCTCTCTGACCCAGGCATCATTCTTGACATAGGACCTTCCTTGAGGAAATTCTTCTCCAGGATCCCCCTTGGAGGAGGATCTCTGGAGGTGACATCCAAAGCCCCCACGTTGTGGTTTTGCATAAAAACAGTGCAGCAGGTGGTCATTGGCCCTATGTTCTGCACCCATGGAATAGTGTCTACCGAGACCTGTGCTTAAAGAGCTCCAAATTTTTAAACCAACCTTATCTCCTATCCAATGTGTTCAAGATGCCAGTGATGCTTCTGTTGATTCGTTAATATTTTCTCATTGCTGCTTGCTTTCAGTGGGCATTCCCTGCGTGCTGGGACAGGTAATGTGGAACATAGCAAAACGAGGAGAATTTATGGCTCTCCTTTTAGGGTGAGCGGCAGGGACAAACAACATGGAATGTGTACCTACTTAGAGATAGGCAAAAATTTCAACTTTTCAAAGTAAAATGGATTGTGTGAACATTACTTGTTTGTATATAAAATAGCCTAATGTTGAGACATAATAATTGGAGTTACATTTGAGTTTTACTCAAGATTGTAGGAACACATATATTGTAACAAAGTGATTCAGAATACAGATACTAAGTAACTGCCATGCTCTTTAA
The DNA here is from genome assembly GCA_004025085.1 of Thryonomys swinderianus. Taxonomy (NCBI): domain Eukaryota; kingdom Metazoa; phylum Chordata; class Mammalia; order Rodentia; family Thryonomyidae; genus Thryonomys; species Thryonomys swinderianus. Next base: position 12,166 of record PVIC010003300.1, read on the forward strand.
TTCTCAGGTATATGTTGAATTCTATTTAGTTCTGATCATTCTGGTACCTTTCAGTGACACATGTGGATTCTCACATTTACACTCTCATCAAGAAATATTTGTATCATAAGACAACTTAATATCATTGAAACACCTTAACCAAGTACATATTACCCATGTTCTGGTTCATTTGATTTATCCATACCACAAAAATTATCTCTGAAAAGGCACATTTAAGGTAGTTTCCTTAATGGTGATACAGTAGTGTCTTAAAGATTTTCTATGTACCAGACATATTGCTAAGTGTCTCATATATGTTACACTTTAGTTCTCACAATTGCTCTAATGAGGTATCTGCCTGGATTTATATTATTTCACCCAAGACTAGCTCGCAAGTAAATGATAGAGATAAGGTTTAGACCTGGATCTGGTTGGCTCCCTGCCAGGGCTCTTGACCACTTCTCTATCCTGTCTTCCGGCTCTTGAAAGAGAGAGCTGCCCTGTTACATTATAGTAAGGAATCCAAATATAGCAACAGATGCAGTCTTCATTGACCCAGGCATCAGACCTTCATAGTGTGTCTTCTCTGCCCAGGAGCTCAGACGTGTAAACCCATCACCCTTTCAAATAACTCAGTTCCAGAAGGAAGGTAATCAAGAGTTTCTCTCCCCGCCGCTTAAGGAGCAGTCTCATCTCTCAGTCATCTGTGTCTATTTTAGCTCTGCATACCGAAGTACACCCTGCTGGTTGGCAGACATATATCCTCTGAGGTGTTCCCTGGCACACGTGTTCTCCTGTACCACCTGTCAGAGAATTTATGACATAAGCTGCCTACTTTAAAAGACTGAAATGTAGTCTCTGGTGAAAGTGATACTAGTCCAAAGAATCTCTGAATTCTCCCAAAAGGAATTTAATGTAGTGCCCTGGGAATGGGAACCAGGCCTTTTCCATAGTGAGAAATGCCACATATATGATGTAGCATGTTGCCAGCACTATTGAGATATGTGCTTACTCTGCAGAATCTTATCTGTTGTATGGTGATGAATATGGCCGTATACCTGTTCTTGATTTGATCATTTTTACAATAAGGCAGTCATCCAGCACTTGAATGAACAGCATCAAACACTCATGTCATAACTGTGACATAAGCTTTAAAGTTGTATCTAAAAACATGGTGTCTATTAAAATCTTTAGCTGTTGTTTCATCATTCCTCTTCCCTTGGTGTGTGTGTGTGCGTGTGTGTGTGTGTGTGTGTGTGTGTGTGTTCTCTTCCTTGGTATGCTTTTCAATTCTCTCTGGTTCCAAAATGATTTGCAGTAATAAACTTAAAAAGAAGTGAGTGCATTTTTTAGTTGTGACCATATGCTGCCTGGAAACATATCCTTAGAGTTGACATTTTATTTCAGTTCCTCTGTACTGAGAATCTCAAAGTCCCATAAGTGTACTTCAGGGTTTCAAATGCACCTTCCTGTCTAATTATTTCACTCTTCTGTAACAGTTAGGTAAGGTATGAGTTTAGAACAGAGCACTAGCACCTCTATTATCTTTAAGCTACCAAAAATTGGAGCGGCACCAATTACAGTGGGGAAAGTAGAAGGTGAGGTTTCCTCATTGTCACATTCTTGGCCCAGGATGGAAAATGTGCCAGAAAACATTGTTGAAATGAGAGTAAATAGATTTCTTTAAGTGACAAGTGATCGAAAAAAATTATACAAAATTGTGGAAATTGTACAGTTTGCCTAAAATTGTGCATGTCCAAATAGTTCATGAATTTAAAACTATCCAGAATCAACAAATTTCCACTCTGTATTCTATATTCTATTTTGAAAATATCTCATTAACTATGAGTCCATCTTGTCTTCCATATCTTGTCAAATTTAAAATAGCACCAAGTAAAGGACATGCCATTCTTTTTATTCTAGTCAAGCAGAGAAAAATCCTGCCAATTTTATTATGACATGCTACTTTACATTGATCTTCTCTGACAGTGCATGAATAGACCACACTAGACTCTCATGATTTCCATGTTTTCTCTTCATTTTTTAAATGGGATTTGGTACATTTTCCTATGAGGACATTTGCTAGCATTGGAAACACATTGTCCAGAGGCTGTGGTGGATAATCTGTATCATGAATCTCAGTGACAGACTATAATGTAGCTTCATCAGGGGCCAGAGAGTTAACTTGGTGGCATCGTGTCTGCCTTGCAAGTGCAAGGTCCTGGGTTTAAACAGTGTATATTTTTCTTCACTGTGGTAAGGCACTTGAATCTTGCTTTGCAAGGGATCATGGGGATCAAGGGTAAATGTGTTCTTTAGTAATATAATATTTTTGCCCTGCTGGTCATTTTTGGTACCTTCAGGAATATGCATCTCCTTATAGAGCCAAGTCATAGTATAATCTCTTTGAAAACAGTTAAGATGATAATTAATGAGAATACATGCAGGGTAAGTAATAGCTATATCTTAGTAGAAATGAAAACAAAGTGAATTGCTGTAACAGAGTTTATGCATAAGCAGGGTTATGGTAATTTGCTATGACTGTGGTCAAGTTGCTAGGAATTTTAATATTTTATCAATATAAAGATATAACCTGATATCAGGGATATAGTGGGTCATACCTTTAATCCCAGCACTCAGTAGGCAGAGGCAGGAGAATTGCTGAATTTGAGGCTTGCCTAGGCTACATCATGAACTTGGGACCAGCCTGAACTACAAATGAGACCCTGTCTCAAAATAAAATAAAATAAAATGAAATAATAATAAAATAGAGCAAATATACTTAATAATTACCTATAGAATGATGTTATGAATATCCTTCCATGGAAGGCAAGGAGACCTATCTAGTTGTTCACTACCTTCCTGCTGGTGAGAACACTTATTTTTCAAATTCTGACATTGGCAGGAATTTCACAATAGAAAAGGGGAGATAGGGTAACTCTAAGTCCTTGATTTGATTTGCAAAGCCCTATTCAAAATATTTGGTGTCATTATGAAACTAGTTTAGGATAGAAGAAGTTCCAAAGTACTTTTATTGACCTCTTTCCCACTGATAGAATTATAATAGCATATTTTGTATGACCCAAAGTCGTGACATGCTTGTACACTATGCTTAGTTCTGTTTGGTGTTCTTGTCCTCTTGCACACTTACTACAGAGCAGAATGAGCAGGAAAGTGAGTTCAGTAGGCCCTCCTAAAACTGAGCTCGGTGCCAATAACCTTGGCTGGATATACAAACTCAAGATGATACTTTCTTTTTTTTTATATATATATAGGATCTTACTTTGTAGTTCAGGCTGGCTCTGAGCTCACTATGTAACCCAGGCAAGCCTCGAACGCAGCAATCCTCCTGTCTCTGCCTCCTGAGTGCTGGGATTACAGGCGTCAGCCACCATACCCGGCACTGTGGTATGTGGTATTGATTGCTGGTGGGCATGAGTCTCCACGCCCAGCATTCTATGTGGTTACCAGGGATCGAACTCAGGACCTTGTGCTTGTGAGGCAGGCACTGGAACCACTGAGCTAATCCTCCAGCCCGAGGTGATACTTTCTTACTTGTCTTGCTTTGCAGTCCAGATTTTAATGGCAGAAAAGGCCACATTTGTACTTAGATGCGTTACCTACAAAAAAAGATAGAAAAAGAAACATTGCTGAGCACTACAGGTCTCCATCAGTCAGTGCCTCTGCTTCCTCACTGCTGCCTGCTCGGGCAGAAAGTACTTCTAGGCTAAGGGCAGGGAGCTGGATGAACCTGCCAGCCAAAGGAGAACCAAAGAAACTAACTTAGCAGCCAGGTCAGAGTCAGTCCCGTGGATCTGAACTGAATTAGCGGTGTCTAAATAACCCCCACAGTCTGTGAATGTAGCAGTTGGACTTGTGCAGATGTATCTGTCTTTTAGTTTAATGAATTAAGGGCTCTTAAACACTGTCTAACAAACTGTGGCCACTCGTGGGCATCTAGGATACATTCAGTTTGCTCCCCTAAGGAGGGATAGTTGTCATAGGCGGGAGCATCACTGTGTTGCCAGTTACAGGTGCAGCAGTTTGGCAAGGTGGCAGGTACTGTGAAGGGATGTAGCAGAAAGCCCACAGCTGGTTCTTGTTTAAGTGGTAGAAAAGAGTCACTCATTGATCCTTTTTGGTAATACATTGATACAACTTACAAATAATCACTTGTATTAAGTATTGTTAATATGGGCGCCACATAGTGAGATACATGACAAAATTAAAAGCTCATCTACAGAAAATAAGTGGTGATGTAGTTTGTTATGTGGGGTGTTCCAATGATATCTGAGTTTGTTTTGTGTAGTGAGACACACAGACCTAGAGGTGATTGTTATGAAGTAGAAATTTATTATACTCACATTATCCTGAAAGGAGGAGCTTGGCATATCCCATGGGGGAGTCCATGCCAGGAAGCTCCAGACTGGTCAGGAGGCAGACAGATCCTTTAATGTGCTGGATGTGGGAAGGAACAGGTGAGGCAGGATAAGCAGGTGCAGGATGGGGCTAGTTTGAATGGTTTATGTAGGATCTAGGTCATGGGGATTGTCCCTAATTGCCTGATATCTGACCTTGATCAGGGAAGGGAATGGTGGCACAGTGTAAGAGCCTGCTTCAGGATGGTTTATTTGCATGTGGAGCTGTGCTGCAGGTGAATCTTTACCCTCCCCAGGCATTGGCCAATCTTGGGAGGGGAAGTCCCTCCAGCTCAGCAAGGCCCCAGCATGCCTGAGTTTCCTAATACTGAAAACAAAACTCATGAGTAGTGCACAGAAATTCTTTTTCCATGGTCAACTACTGAATCAGACCCATGGCATATTCTGTTGAAGGAGCAGAGACATAGAGCTCTGGGTCTGACAGAGATACTAATTCAGTAAACATTAATTAAATCTGAGTCATGGTGCCAGATGGCCATGCCATGCTAACATTCAGTCCTTGATGGATGTGGTAGTCAGGTGTGCAGTATTTACCCTGCAAAAAAAGAGAGAATGAGAACCTGGACACTATATGAAAGATTCCTGAGATACCTGATAAACCACCCAGTGTAAAAAAGAAGCCTAACTTGGATTATTTACTATGTATTTGGTGCAACATACATCAATAAACATGAAAGTAATGTATGACTTTTAAAATAGTGATTTATAGAGTAAAATTGGAGTTGCAAAGCTAGTTGTGTGTTACAAATTTTGCGCTTAGGAGTAGTGTTCTAAATGTTGCTCAGAATAGCGTGAAACATACTTTTCTTCTTGACTCCACATCAGTGTCAGATGATCCGAGGACACACACTCATCATGCAGTGGTGCTGGAGAAAGTCATGGGATGGCTGTGAAGCGTTGTAGTGGTGACGAGCCTGGGCACAGGACATCTAAAATGGCCCTGCACACACTCAGATGGAGGCTGGTAATGGCCCAGATACTTGATGAACAGCAAGAGCGCACAAAGGTGGGAGTGTTTGGCTCACTAAGTAAATTAAAAGGCTTGGTGTTTGGATTAGCCTCTGACCTTTAGTGATGTAGTGGTTTGTGTGATTATAGTGCCTTTATAGTTGAGGATTTTCACTTAGAATCTGTACCATACACAATAGGAAAAATAAAGAAAATCTAATCAGTTCAGCCTCATGATGGCAGAGGGGTAATTCCTTTGCAGCAGAAGGTCTGAAATTGCCCTCTGCTTCAGTTCCCTCTCTCCTGTGACTGTGCACCCATCTCCTTGCTTATCACTTAGCTGCACTGATGGAAATTGAGTGTCTTGACTGGGGCACAGCTGCTCCTCCATTGTGTACCAAGACTGACTGCATAGCTCTTTATGGCAGTGATTTCCTGCCCCGACCAGTAAAAGAAATGCTTATGCTCTTGACCTGGGTGTGGTGGTGTCACACTGTCCTTGGATTTGTCTACACCAGTGAAGTGTGCCTCTCCAACAGACAAGCACTTTTCAGGCCATGTTTTTATGACCTTTTAACCTCCAATCCATACATGAATCAGGCCATGTAACAATGGAGTATTCAGTCAAATTAGATAATGCGCAGAAGTGCTCCTAAGTGATTAGCTTTCCGAAGTCTTTTCTTTATGTTGTTACTTACAAGTGAGACCTCCTCATGGTGAAGGTAGGGCTGGGGAAATTAGCTTTCCTAGAGCTTTTTTAAGTATTTGCATTCAGTTTTAGCTTTAGCATTTGTGAATTGGAATTGTACTTATTTGGAAGTAAAGTGAGAATAGGAATAGTCCACATATCTTTTATCCCTGTAGCCTAACAAAATACCTGTAAAAGGTAAGACCTTCATAAATATTGGTTGAACCGACAAATAATGTTAGATTGGTTGACACAAAAATTCCTAACCTTCTTTAGCTCAAAGATGTTTATTCATTATAAATGAAAGTCCCCATAAAATACTTTATGATCTCATAGTTAAGTCACGTAGAACAATCAAGAACATCAAAATAACTTTTTTTAATCTACTAGAACTCTTAAGGCTACTAAAACCTCCAAATGCTTAAGTCCCTTAGTATAAAATGGCATAACATTTACATAGAACCTACACACATCCTCCCATGTATTTGTTTTGTTTTGGTTTGGTTTTTTTTGAGACAGGGTCTTGCTTTGTAGTTCAGGCTGGCTCTGAGCTCACTATGTAGTCCAGGCAAGCCTCAAACTCAGCAATCCTCCTGTCTCTGCCTCCCGAGTGCTGGGATTATAGGCGTGAGCCACCATGCCCGGCCCTCCCATATATTTTAAATCATCTCTAGATTACTTATAATACCTAATACAATTTAAATATCATCACACACCTCACACAGTGTTCTTACAGTCTGTGCAGGATTGCAGAGTTCTCCTGGTGGTTCTGATGTGCAAACACAAAAGAGCCTTTTTTGCCTTGCGTCCTCTGATAGATGAATGTCAGGAGACACACAACACTGCCAACTGGCCTCGTAAAGCCAAGCCCGCCTGCCAGTAAAAACTGCTGTTCAGAATGCTGATACGTCCCCATCTTCCAGTTTCTATTCTATAGCTGGTTCTCAATTGTCACTTGTCCTGGGAGCCAAGATGCCTGAGATAATTGACATCCACAGATAATAATGAAGCTTCGTAATAGTTTAAATCTCCCTATCAATATTTCAGCTGGAGCTGCTCACAGATGCACTGATTTGTGTTTTTCCCTGAACTCCTCCAGCCACTGGCCCCTGATTCGGAGTCTAATGAGCAGTGAGGTAGCCAAAATCTGGTTGCCAGAGAGATACACACAAGCAGCCTGTCTTGGCTGTGTCAGCCTCTGACACCCCTATGTGTGCTCTGTGTGTGAAGAGTAGTGACCATGGTAAGATCAGACATGATTCTAGTAGGGTCAGACATGATTCTTTCTTGGTTCTTTACAGGTAATTTACCCAAAACACATACTGCTTTTTCCCACCAAATTTCTCCAAATGCACATCAGTGTTCTTTGAACACATTCCAGCCAATGTGTGTTTTCTGCCATGCTGATAATTGAACCCAAGGTCTTGTGCATGCTAAGCAAATCCTCTACCATTTTCTACATCCTCTCCCTTTTATGTATTAAAGCAGTGCTTTGCTACATTGCCCAGGCTAGCCTTGAACTTCCCACCTCGGCTTCCCAAGTTGCTGAAATTAGAGGTGTGCACTGGAGCACATAGGGTTCCCTTGGTTTTAGACTACTGTGACTTCCTTTGCTCAGAATACCCTTGCCTTTCCCCAACCTCCTGCCCAAACAAAAAGTAAACCAAAAGGAAATACTTATGTATAATGTGTATAGAGAGATACATGTATGTAATATATTATTAAATGCATTTTAAATGAATGAGTCATCATTCTATAGCCCAAATGTCTTTTGTTTTCTTACCTTCCTCAGTGTTGAGCACTGAGCCTGGCACTTGCTAGCCACCAAATATGTGTGCAGGCAAATCGCCTTCCTTCTCTCCTCTGTGGCCCAGGGAGCTATCTCACCTCTTCAGACCCTCTCTTTATTTGCCTTTTCCTTTCCCCCAACTGGAAGTCTAGTTGCCTGATCCCCCCCTGTAGGGTTCCCATCTTCTTTCCCCCTTTCTTAGTTTGCACTATGCTTTTGCTTTCTTACCTGACACTCTTGTCCTCTGGTGATGTCATAGGGTGCATCTGAAAAACTTTGACCGTGGTATTTTCTGTAACCATCTCAGCTATTAAAGCCTTCTAAAGTAGCACTCCCTACTTTAAAAACTTTAAAGGAATTCACTCTGCCTTTCAGCTTTTAAGGCACTGTTGCTAATTGGGTTGCAGCCTTAAGGAAAGGTTACTGGCCTCGGGTTGTTCCATGATGCTAAGAAAAGCTGTTTTGTTTTAGGCCCCGCAAAGCGCTTTTGAACATGTGCTCCTCATCTTTGCTTCATGAGTGACGGATTCCTAAGAGGTAGTGGTGATTCAGAAGCCTGTGGGACTGCTCCAGCCAATTTGAATAAGCTATCAATAACATTAAAAGCTTTCCCAGACACTGATGTTTGCCAGCACTTACAGGCTAGTGCAAATTGGATGAGTGCCTTTTTGGTGTTTTCGGTTTCTCCTTAATTTTTGTTAAACAGTCAGGGTATTTATCAGAAATGTCATTTGAGCACAAATGGGTTATAGTATGCACTTTTCATCATATTTTTACTGAAAGTATAGAACTTGATACCTTGTTGGATTATGTCCTTCACACCAGAAAGAAATACTGGGAGTGTTGAAAAGAAATTATATGTGAATTACCCCAGTTAGTGGAAGACAGTCAAGGTTGGCACAGCCTCCAAAGCTTCTAGCCAAGGCTGTGTGCTAAAGACTGCTGATTAGGAGGCAATAAGAACTGAGGCCTGGGATCTGTGCCCTCTTCCCATCTCCAGTCAAAAATGCCCCAGGAAGGGGGTGACATTAGTGGAACCCTAGATTGAAAAAGAAGAAATGTAACTCAAAGCCAAGAAGGCCCTGGGTGAATGGCTGTGACATTATTGATTTCATCAGGATTCTGGTTGAAATTCAGGATCCTTGACAACTGTTGAAACATGAGGAAAATACATGGGTGCTTTCCTTCCCTCACTTTCTTTTCCCAGAAAGTCTATAAGGAATCTATGACTGAAGAGTATACAAGAGCCACAGTTTTAGTTCTTTTCCTCTTTAGCCTCTCCTTTGATGACTATGAGTAAGTTTTACTGGGCTCACTTCTGTCATGGAAGAAGTTTGAGATGGCATCCCACACTCCAAGTTCAGCAGTGGGTAGGGAGGCTTTTCCACACAATCCGGTAACTTTCTAGCATTCAGCAGATCCAAGAAATCAGAAGGAGGTTGATGCTGTTCAGGCCTAACAATCTGAAGGAAGATGCTGAGCTCCGCACTGAATGGTGAAACAGGCCATACAAATAGGTCCTTGTTATTATACGTCCTATAACATTGGCTATTGCTGTGAATGACTAGCCCAAATAAACCTTCAGAGTCTACACTTCTAAAATACACCCTACCAGCACACAAATTTAAAACTACAGGGCTGTGGGCCAGGGATTTAGTTCAGTGATTCAGGTGCAGGGTCTGGAGTTCAATTCCCCATACCAAAAAAAAGTGTGGGGGGGGGTTCTTTTGGGTCATAATTACAGTGATAATTGTATTTTCTGTTTTCTACCCAGGATACAAATTCATCAAAAGTATGATAGCCAGGCGTGGTGGCTCACGCCTGTCATCCCAGCACTCAGGAGGCAGAGACAGGATTGCTGAGTTCAAGGCTTGCTTCACATAGTGAGCTGAGGGCCAGCCTGAACTACAAAGTGAGATCCAGTCTCAAAAAAAATTTTTTTAAAGTATGATATGGGATTTTTTGGATATCAAATTAAATAGAATCTCCTTTTTAAAAAAGTAAAATAAAATTTTCACAACAGAGTCTTGATAAGTTGCCTAATTGTGCAGGTTTGGTTTGCATTTACTATTCTTTTTCCTTAGTCCCTCAGAATACTAGGCTTATAGACTTTTGCCTCCAAGCCTGCCTAAAATATCTTTATTAAAAATGACTACTCTGAAATATACATCAAATGAAATCAATTCATAATCAAACCCTATTTCCTGTATAATTTGTGAGAACTTGTCTTGTTTTTTATTGTGTCTTATACTGTCTGATGAATTGATCAATATAAATTCCATAAAAAGAAATTAAAGCATTAAAATTAAAATTTTGGATATTTTCTATTCGTCTTAATATCAGTATTGTAGAGAAAACTCGGCCTTACTATAAGAGGGAGTCAAAGTAATTTTTATACTGCATTATGTATTTAGTTGGCTAAATTATTTTCTATTAACCTTCAGAACAATTGAGTCTGCTTTGAGTTTTTTGAGTTTTTTGTTTTGTTTTGGTGTGGTTTTTTTGAGACAGGGTCTCGCTGTGTGGCTCAGGCTGGCCCTGAACTCACTATGTAGCCCAGGCAAGCCTTGAACTCAGCAATCCTCCTGCCTCTGCCTCCTGAGTGCTGGGATTACAGGCATGAGTCACCACACCAAGCACTGTGGTATATGGTACTGACTGCTGGTGCGCATAAATCACCATGCCCAGTATCATTGTGTGTGGCTACCAGGGGTCGAACTAGGGACCCTGCACTTGCTAGGCAGGTGCTGGAACCTCTGAGCTAAATCTTGGGCCCTGCTTTGAGTTTTATTTGTGAACCTGAGCAGTTTTTAGGTTTTTGTGAATGGATTTTCTTGTTTGTGGAACTTTTCAAGGTAGCCCCATATTGTACTTGACCACAAATTAAATAAGAAAATATGCTTTACTGAAGGGAAAAGATAATCACAAAGGGTTAATCAAAGCAAAAGGTGGCAAATGACTGATGTCCATCAAAAGTTAAGGATCAGTATGTGCTCTGTTGACATTTTGAGTACTTTCATTGGTGTCAGCCATAGGAAGGCTTAGGCTTCTATTTTTAATACATACAATTTCTTTGTTACGAAGAAGGCAGTAGGGATAGAGCTCAGGTTCTCACACATGCTGCAGAAGTACTGTACCACTGAGCTGCACCCAGCCCCACTTATATACTACCTCACAGACACAGTCAAACTTGGCTGATTCAACATGACATGCACATGTTACAAGCATGCTGCTTTTCAGATGCTTACACTTAGCTGGAAATCTCCCCCAAATGTACTATATCTGCTCTTCTTTGTCTTCTGAGACAGAGGACTAAAGTTAGTTTTCCTGTCTGTGGGTGAATGGTTGAGCCATCTGTGTGGACATGGTGATGAGCCTTCTGGGGCTGTAAACTCATGTCTGCAAAGCTGTTTGCCCATTAAGCTAAATTAGTCCAGATGTGTGTGCTTTCTTATTCTTCCTATTTTTATGGACCTTTTTTCCTTCAGGGATTATCATGGTTACTTTTCTTACCTGCCCTGTATTCTTTAACATATAGCTATTCCTTGCAGTTATATGAGTGGCTCTACATCTCCCTTATGTTAGAGTAGCACACTGAAAATGCCACACATTTTAATAGTAAACAAATTATAACTGACAATGTTTAATTCAAAAAATAATGTTTATTAGTTTTACTTATTTTCAGTAATGCATTTAAGTTGATGAATAGCATTTGCTTTGCTATCATGAAAATTTGAAACTTCTGAAATATTCCTCCTAATTTTCTAAGTTTTGGATCCATTAGAAACTGTATGTGGCCAGGTGTGGTGGTGCATGACTATACCCCCAGCACTCAGGATGCTGAAACAAAGTATTGCCACTAGTTCAAGGCCAGCCTGGGCTACATAGTGAGTTCAAGGCCACCCTGAAGTAGAGTGAGCCTCTTTCTCAAAACGTGAAAGAGAGAGAGAGACTGGTTGGTTAAGAGAGAGAGACACACAGAGAGAGAGAGAGAGAGAGAGAGAGAGAGAGAGAGAGAGAGAGAGAGACTGTATTTCAAAGTACCTTATATAGCTACCTAAAGTTAATCTGCTGGTTATACCTTGTTCAAAAATTGCAGCTTAATAAATGTTGTATTGTATATTATAAACACAAGCAATGACTGACAGTTAATAAGAGAATAAAAGCAGATAAAATTAGAGTTCTGAAGAGATGTAAATGCAGCTTTTTGTACATAGAGATTTAAATACAGAGTCATGTATTTCTCAGATATAAAGTACTGGCTTCAGACTGACTCAAGGACTTGAGATATAAATATATATATATACATATATATATATACATATATATATACACACACACATATATGTCCAGTCCAAACACGTAATTTTCATTTTTCTCAATTAATGAGTTATTTCATGGCAGAGGCAGTGCCTTCCTACAATGGTTATTTATTTCATCATATTCTATTCAGTTTTATGCATAAAGACATTTTAGCTGGTGAGAAATTAAAGTACAGTTTGTTTGCTGGAAGCATCTTCATAGTATGACAAAATAGCTGTAATAGTGTAATTGAATGCTGTTAGATGTAAACATTTTTTTTTTTTTTTTGCTTTTTGAGACAGGGTCTCGCTTTGTAGTTCAGACTGGCCCTGAGCTCACTATGGTGCCCAGGCAAGCCGCCACAAACTCAGCAATCCTCCTGTCTCTGCCTCCCGAGTGCTGGGATTACAGGCATGAGCCACCACGTCCAGCATTGTGGTATGCAGTGTTGATTATTGGTGGGCAGATGTAAACATTTTTAAATTATATGGAGAAGTGTGATTGCTACAGCAGCTTCTGTTTTTGTCCTGGAGCAACACTTAGTTTTTCTACCTCTTTTTACTTTTAGTCTCCCACACCAGGGGCAGTTATTTGGAAACAGGATAGTTGTTCAACAAAATTGGTTCCTCTGCAGCTTTAAACCAGATCGTTTAGTTCCCCAAACCATTCTGGACCAGAAAGACTTAGCTGCTTTTCTCTGCTAATGAAGTTCACAGAACAATCAAAAATCATTCCTTTCTTTTTCAGGCTTGTTCATAGAACAGAATTTTTGCTTTCTTCTTAAACTATCAGTCTATTTAATTCCAACAGGAAAATTATAATTATCTAGTAGATTATAAATTTACGTTCCCCATTGTTTACCAACATAAACCTTGTACTTGTCTCCCTCACTGCATAGTGAAGCTGAAAACTTCCATCCAATTGGACCCAACTTTGAGAGCTGACAAAGAGACAGATCTGCCAGATTGTGGCTGCCAGCACAAGTACTGGAGTTGGGCCTCATTCTGTAAGCAGTAAAGAAATATGCATGTGCAGGTGTGGTCATATCGACACTTGTTCAGTGCCCATCCTTCTGGAGAGTGCAGCCCTTAGACTGGTGGGATTTTGTGAACAGGAATGAAGAAGGAGGAAATCACACAACTGAATACTAGAACAAGGGTCAGACTACTCCACACCTTTTCTCTTATTCTTGATAATGACTTTTAACCCCAGTTCCTTAACCAGGAACTGGCACATGCTAGGTACTTTGTTTTTCATCTGTGAAATAGAAATTGTAAGGCTTACTTCACAAGTCTGTTGTAAGGGGTAAATTATATCCAGTAAGAAATCAATAAGTCAGCAAGAACATACAAGAGCTCGGTTTCTGCAGTTCCCTAGGCACCATTCTATCAGGGGAAAGTGCTTACAGGGGGCGCGATCATTTCATAATGTCTGAGTTTTGACAAACAGTGTCTTACAGAGATCTTCAATAAAGGGAAGATAAACTTCAGAGAATTATGTTTGGGGATATGCTTAAATCTAAGTGGCATCTTGATGACTGTAAAACTCTAAAAGGAAGATGTAATCAGTTAGGCCTTGCTGACTTCTCAGCATAAAGCATTGCATTTCATTTCTGCTTTCTAATTTGATTACTTGGAAACTTAAATCATTAAAGTAAAAGGCATCTGTATTTTACATCTTGATAGGAAAAGGAAAGATTAATGATGCTCCACTCTAGGAAGTGATCTGATTTAACTTTACCCAGGAAATGATCTCTTCTCATTCATTCTTTCTTTCAGCCTAAAACAACGCTTTCTGTATCTATAATTAGAAAGATAATATTCAAATCCAGGCACTAGGAAAAATGTTGGGCTCATTTTTTTGCATCCCCACATGTGCTATATTTGTTTAGTTTATTGCCTTTTTGCTCAATGAAGAAAATCTATTTAAGTATGAGAACCAGAAAAATAAAACTAAGTGATTCACAGCATTTACAACTTAGGATATATTCAACATTTATACTAGTTAATCATATTTTGAGACATAAGGCACAGGAAAGGTTTTCTGTTGTATTTACATAATGATTTTTTAGCCCACTTAAATGTGCTTCTATTTGAACCCATATGACAGTTAAATACTTCTACTCTGAGTGTTTCAAAGGAAGATAATGTAAGTTCCTGTGCATAGAAATATGTCTCAAAACATTCTAAAAATGATTATTGCAAGGCTGGATAGTGCTGCCAAATTGGTTTTCTGTTAGAACATCAGATCCTAAGGTATTTAGAAATTAATTGCTGCAAAATAAGATACTGTTTACTAAAAATCATTAGTAAAGTCTATTGACTTGACTAGTTATCTTCCCAGGAGTGGTGTGGAGAAGGGAGAGGGAAGATTGACTTATTTGTATCCCATCTTTCTAGAAAATTTCTTACTGAATGCAGCATTGCTTAACTCTAAAATTACAATACAAATGTGCCTGTAGTACCTAGTTTAATTGAAGCTTGTATTCACAGCCATACAATTTAGAACAAAAATAGGATTAAGCAAGCTGAAAATGTATGTCAGTGTGCTCTCAAAAATGCTGCATCCTGTCTCTTTAGTAGTATAATCCTGGATCCTCTCTGGCTGAGACATATTCCAGTGACTATTAGCATTAGTCTGCACTGCACTGTCAATGACAGCCAATTGTACTGTAGGAAACCTTGGTCCATATACTGAGAAATAATCCTGGTCACTTCAGTTGTAAAAGTAGGCACCCATAATGTATCTGCAGTCACTTCACATTCACAATTTCTTTGCCAGAGTGTGTACCTTTAAATGATGCTGGGGATCTTTTTCTTTTCTTAGATTCACCTTTTTTTTTCTTGTCTAAAGTACTTTTCAGTGAAGATAGTAACCTAACACATTGAGCTCGGTGTACACAGAAAACTTGGTAGCAATAACTGGACCATGGACTAAATTTGCAAGGCCAAGTTTTAATGAGTAATTTGCCAGGTAATTAATCAGGAGGCCATAAAAAAGCAGTAAGTACGCCCTGCACTGACTTGGTGCCTCTCTTGACTTGCCTACGGCCACAATTTTTCATAGTCTGGCTCTCCCTGATCCTATGAAGCTTCTCTGAATAACCTGTTATTTTTAGGATAAAGGAAACTTGTGAGCTCCAGAGCCTGTTTTTTCAATTGAAGAGTTATAGTACATGAACTATTAATGATCCAGAGTACAGACAGGCGATTCTAAGGCCACCACCAGCAGTTTTCTCCATACGTTGTCATAGCAATGCTATAAAACCCTGTACTTTTGGTCTTTGGGTGGTTTTCACAACTATCTCATCCACCTTAGAAGATTTATATCTTTTCTTTTTGGGAAAGAGCATTTTGCTTTAACAATAGGTTGTTTTTACTTAAAACTTGTCAAACAGAGAAGCAACGTAAGAACACATACTCCAGTGCTTGGGTAGAGTGATATGGGGCTAGGAGGACACTAATGGAACAGCAGCATGTTCTGTGCAGAGTGAGTGATCAGTTATGTATAGGATGGGAGATTTTGTTATTGTTAGATTATTATTCCAGCACACATATTAATGGAGGCCTTGCTGCATGTGCAACATGGCACCCTGGGACTGCATCGTCCACTAGGATGGTCTGCTGGGAAAGCAGGCCATAAAGCCCATTTAGCTCAGTCTTGTTCACACAAGACCATCAGCCCACCCCTAGTCACATCATTTTGGTTAATATATAGTTTAGATATTCCTGTATAGTTTAGAGACTAAGACTTGTTTTTCTTATTTAAAAGCACACAAGATCCTGAAGCAAGTGAGTATAACCCTACCCTTCACCAGGAAAGCAGACGCTTGGTCCATAGAATGTTAAAAATGGAAAGACGAGAGAAGAGCTTTGCGAATGAGTGACTGGGGCAAATTGGAGATGGTTCAAGTTGGAGTGAAAAACAGAAACAAAGTTTCTAACCTACTACAAAGGGGAGTTCAATTTAATGCCAAGGGGCAAAGATTTGACTAGGCTTTCGGCTCCACTTGGGAAACAGAAGGAAGTTACTCATTCTAAGTGAGTCTCTTCATTCCCTGAATGACAATGGTGAAGGAAAGAGGAGTGAACCTCAGTGAGAAAAATAAAGTGAACTGCACACAGAAGGGAAATTTCCTGGCTAGGATCGGGAGACCTCCATGCTTAAATCTATCTGTAATGTTGTGTATAAAACACAAGGTGATAAGAAACCTGTGTCTTGAAGAGAAGTCATCATATGCAGGTGACAGGGATATGTACAGAATATAGAATAAGGCTAAAGAGGTTAGGAAGATGGGATTAAACACAAAATAAAGCAAGTAACAAAAATATCAACAAAACCTTTACAGCCACTGCCATACGGAAAATTTAAGAAGAAACTGAAAGGCATCAGATCACTTCTTATCCAAACCGCCACCCTCTGTGTCTGCCCACCCACCTTTTCCATGAAGCAGGTAAAGGAAATAGATCTAAAAATAAACAAGACCCCAAATTTTTAAACCTCTTAATTCAGAGATGAGGGCCTTGCTGGTTTAAACCTGGAATAGAAAGAGAAGGTAGAAATGTCATAACTGAGAAAAGATGAGGTGGCCACTGCCAGAACATGGCAATAGAAGAAACACTGGAGGGTGAGGTAGGACTTCAGGGTTCCATTCTCTTGGCTGATCTTGCTCAGCCTTGTGATCTTGGTGAGGGGGTTACCTGAAGTATCCCTCCTCGTGGATCAAGAGAAGTGGAATAAATAAATTATAAGATTCTTGCAGTACTTAAAGATTTCTGTTAAGGACATAATGGATAGAAAAACATAGTGAACCTAGTTCTCATATCAAAGTGGGTTTACTGCTCAAGTAAACATCAGGTTTCTAGTAATCACTGACTTATTTATTTTCCTTTTCCAATTACCACCTAATTTCTGATCTGAGTTTACATGTAAGTACCCATACATACAAAACAGACCCACCATTTCCTGAAACCTTTCTTGGAATTCTAGTTGTTTTCATAAGACTTCTTCCCTAATTTCTACAAGAATAGACATAGTCAGATCATTAAATCCACCAGGTCCAAATTTTGTCCATATTCTGCTGGGTTTTTCCCTGTTGGAGATGCTGCTTGAGGTAGTAGGATCTTCAGTTTAGTTTGCTCTATTGAAGACACTTTTTAAGAATGTATTCACCAGGGGAATTAAATACTGTGTGGTAGATTATTATCATCAGTCAAATTTATAAATTACCATGTAAAACATGAGGCATAAATTTTCCCATTTCTCTTCTGAGTCAGTGTTTTTTCTTCTATTTAAGGAAATTAGATAGACACATCCAGAATAAATCAAAGAATGTTGTTATACATGGAATTGTACTGACTTTGTATCCCTGCTATATTAATGAACCCTTTGGAGTCAATGAGGTGGGAACCCTCTCTTGTATAAGTTCTAGAAGAATGGCAAGTTGTTTAAAAATGTAACATGTGAAAAAAGAGAATGTTGTAGAGCCTTCCATGAAAATGCATTTTCAATAAGACTAAGGGTGTGTGACCAAAAGAGACAAATCAAGGAGAGTGGAGTTAGAGGAAAGAAGACACTAGCAAGGTGAGAGTCAGATGACAGGCCTGAGGAGCCTCAGGGGGAAAGTCCAGGTATGTTGTAGACACTGTCTTGGTCAAGTTACATTTGAATTGCTGATGAGAAGATGCTGCAGAGATAAGAGAGACAGCATTCCACAGAAGAGATCCGGAGGGGTCAGGTGGTCAAGCAAAGACTAGGTGGATGCTAGAACTGGAGAACGGACTAATCAATAAACAAGGCAGGGAGTAAAGCAACGGGGAATCTATTTTCAAAACATTAGCATAGCAAGCAAGAAAAAGCAAAGTGTGTAAGGCTATGTCTACACTACACTTGAAAGTGAACACAGAGAGTCCAGGGCATCTTTGGATCTTCACTCCAATCCCACAACCTGGAGTTCCCCAAGAAGTTTTTGAAACGGATGCTCCGTCTGCACTGCAGGTAGGACATTTCTTTACTTTGTAGTTTGATTCACTTATAGGATAATTCACCAAAATGGATTTTGGTCCTCTGTTTGATCTATAAAAATTGAGTTATTTTGGGGCCGGAGAGTTAGCTCAGTGGTTCCGGCGCCTGCCTTGCAAGCACAAGGTCCTGAGTTCGATCCCCGGTAATCACATACAATGCTGGGCGTGGAGACTCACGCCCACCAGCAATCAACCAGCGATCAGCACCACATACCACAGTGCCGGGTGTGGTGGCTCACGCCTGTAATCCCAGCACTTGGGAGGCAGAGACAGGAGGATTGTTGAGTTCGAGGCTTGCCTGGGCTACATAGTGAGCTCAGAGCCAGCCTGAACTACAAAGCGAGACCATCTCAAAAAAAAAAAAAAAAATTTGAGTTATTTTGAAATCTGCACCTGAAAAGAAGTGTGAAAAGGGTTTACATGAATGGATTAGATTTCAAGTTAAAGTGCATTAAGTGATAAGAAAAATATGAAAACTTGATCATGTAAATTAAATGTTGGAGCACCAGGACCAGGGGAATAGTTAGGTATTTTATTTTAAGATGCATAAAGAGAAATATGAGTTTAAGTTTACAAATGAGCTGCCTTCAATGTGCAGTTGAAAAGATCAGTGGGAAGTCCTGGGTATGGCAGTGCCACTGAATACCAGGAGACACTCTAGGACGAGGAGAGTCTGTCTTTATAGTCCACCCATGGTTTCAGTGAGGATAAAGGTGATGTAGACACAACTGGCATTTTTTCAAAAAGTCAAATGCTGACTTTGGAAAAAAAAAAAAAAGCAAAACTTTTATTTAAAAATTCAGTAAAATATCAGGAATGGAAATCCAAGAGGGCTTACTGTCACAGGATGTATCACAGGTTTCTGTTAAAAGGGCGAGAGGAAGAAAGTGTTAGCAGGAATAGCTATAGAATCAGAGGTGGCTTTCCTGAAAATTAGCTTGAAAAGGTGTCATTCTTAACTGATGACATGAAAGGTCCTAAAACATTGTACTTTCTTCCTTTTTTACTTAATCACTTGGTATTCTCTGGAGAATGTGAGTGCTTTAGTGACTCTGCAGTGTTAGTTATCGATCCATGTTGAATACACAGGTGTACATTTATATGTGTCTGCACTGCATCATAGAACAAAAATGGATCGAGTTTCTAGGTCATTCTGAGATTCTTATCCTCAGTAACTTCTCATTAATAGAGTTTAAGGTTTATTAAATGGCAATCAACTAATTATATTCTAATACTTGGGATTTCAACAAGGCTGTAGTTTTTCTTACTTTGCAAATAATTTGTGTAACTTTAAAAAGTTATCTCCCTGAGTAGCACACTAGAAAATCCAGAGTGATGGCAGAATAATAGCTTAATTGAAATTTTAACTTGGAGATAGTTTCATTTTTCCTTTGCCAGCATAAGCTAATCTACAGTGACACTTTGTTACTACTTGAATGGAAAAATCTTATTTTAGGAATTAACTCTGACTCTTTTTAAATAATTTTCAGTCAAAATTGGATCAAAGACATAGCTCTTAATCTGCTGGTCAGAGGACTAACAAAAATATGGACTTCAAGTGAAGTGTCAATAAATGCCAGGTGGCCCCTATTTTGAAAAGGCCACCTTATGGGGTCAGTTAATTCTGGAGAGTCTGAGATATACTTTAGTGACACTGCCCATTTATTTTAAACTCTTTTGGTAAATGTTTCCTTCCACATATTTTCATAATTGTTTGGTTTACTTAAGATATTTTAAAGGGCATTTTAAATCAGTCTCATGACTTATTTACATTGAGGTCGTTATGCAAAATAAAGTCCGGATGTGGGAATAACACAGTTTTCAAAGTATATTGCGTGAAATTGTAACCATGATTGATGACTGAACATATTTCCAAATATACCCAGACCTTTGGTTTAAGTGTAGTTTAATTGCCTACAGATTGAGTAACAAATGGAATTGAGATGCATAGAAACTTGAAACTAAAACAGATAAAGAGCACTTGCATTACCCTCAAGTGTGGACCAGAGTAGAAGAGGAATCTGGAACTCTGATGTGATAGGTAACTCTGAAATTTAATGCCCTCAGTCTAGGAAGAGACATAATCATGTGCATGTGCAATCCTTCAATCTACTTCAAAAGGACTGTATATGACTCTCTAGGATACATACAATAGAAGTATATGTGTATATTATAGATTATAATATAGTAATGTTTTTATTTACACAAATATATAATATTTCCTTCTTAAATATAGGTGGAAAACAGGGTGGGTGTACTTCATTCTACAAGTGTGTGTGTGTGTGTGTGTGTGTGTGTGTGTGTTTATGAATGAACAGATATATATGTACATTTGTATTTAAAAGTGTATCTCAGATGGCTAGGAATTATTCTTAGATTATCTCCCTGCTTTCCAAATGCATTCCTGCGTAGCACAGAAATTGTAAATAGTTGTAAATTCCTTGGGCTCAAATATTACCCAAAAGAGTCATTCTGGGCTATACATGGCTTGGGAAGCCTTACTTTTTCTTTAATGGCTTTTCTTTTCTAAGAAGTAAAGGCAATGGAAAATTTCACAAGTTTTTTTTTTTTCCTTTTTGCATGTGAAATTAACTGTTGATTTCAGATCATATCAGGGTAGAGACATTATAAAATTCCCACAACCGAACTTCTATCCTGATATTAGCATTTCTAATATATTTAACTCTGAAATGAAATTTCTGTAGGAGCCTGATTCAAATTTGAGGTATTCAGAACCAAATCTGGAATTTCAAATCACTGTAGAAATGGAATTCATTTTAATAAGAAAAATAGTCCTGTGTTGTGGTGGTAATATAAGCTCCGAGTCTCCAATATTCATATGCAACAGTTTTTCCCTTTGAAATACATTGACAATTTCTAAATTTGTACCTACTCACCAAGAAAGTCTCAATTTACTTCCAAATTAGAGATATGCAATGTTGTAGGAGATACATGTTCCAGTCTGGATGCAGTGGGTTATTTCTAAATATGTCTTAAAATGTGACTGTTAATACATTAGAAGAAAAAATATCAAAGAATGAAGTAACATAGTCTTTGTATTGTTCCTCTTGTTAATTCAGTGCAAATTCACTAATTTATGCAGTTTGGAGTTGATAGATATTTAATTGATAATGTAACAGTCTACCTGTATATCTGTACCTTTACTATAAAAACATAAATAATAAGGACAAAATAGACCTGTTTAAAGGAATGACATAATAGGCCACATATGTACTACCTGAGTATTTACAAGTACCTTCTGAGGTAGATCATGTCTGTGTTTTACCAATGAGAAAGCTTAGGCTTACAGTTTAAGTTACCAAGATCATATGTCTAAGGAAGTGGGTTGAGAATGTGAACTTAGGTCCTATGCTCTTTTGAATACCAAACCTCTTTCTAATTTCATTTGGAATTTTTATTCCTTAATTCAGCAGGTACAGCCTGAGCAACATCATGGGCTGAGTACACTTAACATCAGTCTTGCAAGGAATATGTTTACTACCAGATTTACTGAACTTTTTCCTTTGAAGGCAGTTTTCTCAAGTTCTTCAGGGTGGTAGCATTTTCTTAGGCAGAGAAGCAGTGTTACATTTAAAATATTTATATCCTAGTAACTTATACTCCTGCAGACTCATACAAATTCCCCACTAGTGCTGGTTTACTTAATTTAATTTTGTGGTCATGGAACATCCTACTACTTAAAGTCAATATTTGCTACAGTGCAGGATTAAGTCAAGGCTTCACAGTAGCATATCATGACACTGTCACCAAAGGCTGCCACTAAACATCAGCCCAGAAAAGGTTCCCTAAACTGATGCTGACATCAATGAGAGCCAAGTGGAATTTTAAGGTACAAATTCTAAGAATACTTTTTGAGTGTCACGTAAGGGAAAGCAGTTGTGAATATGTGTTTTTTTGTTTTTTCAGAACGAAGAGCAAGGGCTTCCTTTGTGTTGGGCAGCCAGTTTCATATTTCTGAAAATAATTGGCTCTTTTGATATTTGAGTTGATAAAGAAGTGAGATGTTTCAGTCTCCACGCCAAATTCGGTGGGTTTTCAATTCTTAGAAGGGTTTAAAATATGTCTCTCTCTCTTATTCAGTGAGACATTAACATTATTTGTATTGAAATGCACAAAGATCTCAGCATAGTTGCTAGCAGATGCAAGCCAGTCTTGCTGTTTTATCACTCCTGTCAGATTAATTATGATCTCTTTTAAATCTTCCCTCTGTGAAATGCACTGAATTCTAAATGCGTTGTGAAGTGTCAGAGCAGGGAAATTGGCAAGCAACTTAACCAAGACAAAAAGCCATGTTGGTATAACTAGACTTTAGCATATATATGGTTTAGAAAAACAATCGCTCAGGAGATGGAAGAGTAGCAGTATTTTAAAAGGTGTCTAGAGATTCATTAGCAAGGTATGCCCTACACACCATTTTTATTACACGTATTTATCTTGGAAGAATGGATTTTTGTTATGACAAAGCCTTCCCAAGCACATAACAAACTGATGCACTGTTGTTTTCCCTCTCAGTGCTAGATGACAGTGAGATGCTTTTGCTAACAGAGTCAGGCCCCCATCAGCCCCATGTTATCATTTCATCTATCCTATTACCTGTCTCACAAAGCATGTTGTTTTGTGTCCTGCTACAGCTTGGATCTGGAATGTACACCCCCAAACTCATGTTTTCATCCTCAGCCTGGTGTTACTGAGAAGTGGTGGAACTTTTCAAGAGGTAGTTCCTAGTAAGAGGAATTTAGGACATTGGGCTGTGTCTTTAAAGGGGATTTAGGGACTTCATCCTTCCTGCATTCAGTTTCTTGCCTGCTTTGAAGTACATCATCTCCTCTACCATGTGCTCCCTCTACAATGTCCTGTGCCATCATGGGCCCAAAGCCAGGCAAGCAACCTCTGAAACTACGAGCCAAAATAAAGCTTTCATTCTTCTAAGTTGTTTATCTCAGATATTTTGTCAGTGATGGAAAGCTGACTAATGCATGTCTTGTGTCCAACATTGAAATAGCTGCCATGTTAATGTCATGTAGGGGGCATTGAGGCATTGGTGTGCACACTGGAAATCTAGTTTGTCTTCTACTTGCTTTAAAGTCAAACTTTGGTAGAGTCATCCATCTGTAAAGATGATTTATGGATATAAAACTGTGGTTTAAGGTTGATAATAGTAGAAAATATTATTTATGATAGCAGGTCACACTGGAAGAAATTTAGAGTAGTTAGAATGAGAGTGGAAAAGGATAACCTGAGAAAAGAGAGAGCAAAAGGAGACAGAACAAAAAGACAAGCTCCGTCACTTGATGTGGTTATCATGCTCAGGAAGGTCTCTAATGGTTACTCTGATAGCAAAGAGTAAGCAGTTGTTTAGCAGCTATCTCACATCAGTGTGGCTGTGCAAACCAGAAAGTCCAGTTCAAGACATAACTGCTTTAGACTGTATTTTCCTTTGGGTCATTCCTAGACTCATCTCCTAGTTTCCTGAACTCCATTTTCCTTTATGTGTTGAATAAGTGTCTTTGGAAGAATGTTTTAACTTACATGTCTATGTCTTGTACACATCTGAGATTAGAAACCCTCTTAAGTTCAAAACATTGTCATCCGCCATGCACATAAAAAAATAAATTTAAAATGATTCCCTTGTTCTTGACTTAGAGCCCTTTATCTCTTACCTGCTAAAAATTAATTTTAACAATCAGTCTCTTATTTAATTAAGTTTGAAGACTTTTTTTTTTTTTTTGAGACAGGGTCTTGCTTTGTAGTTCAGGCTGGCCCTGAGCTCACTATGTAGCCCAGGCAAGCCTCGAACTCAGCAATCCTCCTGTCTCTACCTCCCCAGTGCTGGGATTACAGGCATGAACCACCATGCCCAGCACTGTGGTATGTGGGATTGATTGTTGGTGGGCGTGAGTCTCCACGCCCAGCATTGTATGTGGTTACCAGGGATCGAACTCAGGACCTTGTGCTTGCGAGGCAGGCACCGAACCACTGACCTAAATCTCCAGCCCAGTTTGAAGACTTTTAAAAAGTAATTATCAAGTGAAATCATAGACTAATGGCCACTATGAAATACTACGTGTGCTAGCAATCTTTTAGCCTTTAGTGAGAACTGCAGAAAGAGTTTATATGAATGGATTAGATTTCATTTTAGAGGGCAGTATGTGAGATAAATAAATATGAAAACTTACCTTATAACTACTTGAGCAGTTGAATTCTCACAGCAGTGTTTAGGTATATTAGTTTAATGTATCCACTGTAGGAAAATAAATGTGTTTTAAAATAACAGATCTTTGATGTCAGATTTTTTTATATGAGCTGCAATTTATGTAAGTAACCAATATCTCCCTTGGGATTGTTTTCTTGCTTAATAAATGGGATACGTTATAGCCATTATAGGAAACAATTAGAACACAAATCACATGATTTATTTTTAGTGGAGAAAGAGTTCCAGAAAGAAGCCCTGGAGCAACAATGCCCAGCAGAAGTATAATATGAGCCATGTATATAAATTTTAATTTTTCTAGTAGATAGAGTTAAACAGCAAAAGTTACAGATGAATTCATTTTAATAGCACACTTAATTAAAGCAAGTGTATTCTAAGATATTATCTCAACTTGTAATCATGTAAAAACCATTAGTGGGATTTTTTTCCCCATTTTTTTCCTCCAAATGTTTCTGGTGCTTGTTAGTGATGTGCTGCTGTGGACTACACAGCGCTCATGTGCAGACTTCCAAAGCAAAGCAGGCAAGAAGAATGAGCTGCCTCAGATCGGGCAAGGCTTGCCTTATCCTCAGTGCTGCTAGATTTTCTGATTTGAGAGGGATGTCCAAAATCCAGATTCTTGTGTGAAATTTCTTAATTTTTAAGGTTGGTAATTTAAAAATATCATACGGGGCAGTATGTGGTAATTTAAAAATATCATACGGGGCAGTTAGTGGTCTGTTTCTAGTACTTCCAATTTTAGACTGTAAAGTTCTCATAATCATCCAACTAGCATATTACTTTTGCTTAAGGATCATAAAAGAGCCTGTTTCACAAACACAAATGTGTTTGCACCTATTTTTTAAGGTTTATGGGTTGCATATTAGAATCCACCCTGTGATCGTCCTCTCTGCCCCCATGTGGCCATAGATTGTAGAACTGGAAGGGCTCTGGGATAAAGCACTTCGTTACTCCAGCAGACTGCACTTCCTTAAAAAAAAAAAAATTGGCCTGCCTGTAACTGTCCAGCGTTCCCACTCCATGTCAAACTGCAGGCTGCTAGAGGGCAGGTGGAACCTGCCTGTTGTTCACTGTATCCACAGCACCTGATATATGGAAAGTGCTAGTACCTACTGAATGGGTGAATAAGTAAACACATAATTTAAAACTCAAAGAAAATAGGTTGGTGAAGACATGGAGAAATTAAAATGCTCGTACACAACTGGTGGGGATGTCACGTGGTGCAGCTGTATGTAAAACAGTTTGGTAGTTCTTGAAAAAAAAGTACAGAACCACTTCCAGATCCAGTGATTCTACTCCTGGTTATATACCCAAAAGCAAGGGCATAAGGTAGTTATATACTTGTGTTCATAGCAGCATTATTCACAATAGACAAAAGGTGAAAGCAACCATGTCCATTGGCAGATGAACAAACAAATGTGGTATACACATATAATGGAATGTTATTCAGCCTTGTAGGAAATTCAGACATACACTGCAAGAATGATAAACCCTGAGGACATTATGCTAAATGAAATTGAGCAAGTTGCCAAAGAACAAATACTCTAGGATTCCACTTGCATAAGATACCAAGAGTAGTCAAATTTATAGAGACAGAAAGTAGAATGGTGGTTGCAATGGGCTAGGGAGAATAGAAATAGGAAGTTATTTAATCGGTACAGAGTTTCATTTTTAAGGAGGAAGAATTATGTGAATGGCTGGTATCAATGGTCATACCATAATGTGAATTCCTTTTGTCACTCAACTGTATGCTTAAAAAATAGTTAAAATGGTAATTTTTTCATTGTGTATTTTACCAAGTTGAAATGTTTTTAAAAATGCAAGAAAGTTGAGTACCTTATTTAAGGTCACAGTATTATAGTCTATAGCTCATTAAACCATCCAGACTAATTCTAGTATCTTTGGAGGCCCACAGTACAAAAGGAATGTTTCAGGTCTGGGAAGCCAAAGACCAGTTCTTGATGAATCACTTAATACCACTGTTCCCATTTGTGTCCCATCCTGTCTTGCTGGAAGCAGCAGACCGTAGGTTAAGGTGATAAAATGAAATTGATATGAGAAAGATACATGTGCTTGATTAATCTAGGCCAGGCTGAATTCACCATACAATGGGCAATTAATGTGTTTTGGGTGTTACAAAAGTTTCCTGGGCCGGGCGTGGTGGCTCACGCCTGTAATCCCAGCACTTGGGAAGCAGAGACAGGAGGTTTGCTGAGTTCGAGGCTTGCCTGGGCTACATAGTGAGCTCAGAGCCAGCCTGAACTACAAAGCGAGACCCTGTCTCAAAAAAAAAAAAAAAAAAAAATAGTTTCCTGGTGGTGGAACAAAGGCACCATGGTCTTGTTGAACTGATACCCCAGCAAGATCATTCCTGAGTTCAGTTAAAGAAATTAACTGAATATAAGTTCTTCCTAGTTGCTGATCATACTATTACTCTGCTTTTATCTTTATGATGATTGTGGTTTTATTTCATCATCTTCCATGTGTGTTGAAATGCTGCGAGACAAATTGTTCCCTTCTGAGAGTAAAGTGCGATGGCAAGAGAACTCTGTGTGCAGTAGGCTCTAGTCTCTTAAAAGGCAGCACCACGCCTAAGGCCAGCCTGGTCACTGATTGCCCTGGCTCTGAGCTGTGTGAATTTCTGTTGTTCACAGTAGCTGGAGTTCAACCACTGGAGAAAAAGTCACAACCATTTCGTATTTTATTCTCAAGAGATTTGCTTTGGAAGGAAAGCGAAAGGCTGTTTTCTGTCACATGTCGTCCAACAGGATATTAGGTGAAGTAAAAAAACAAGCTTTTGAGGCAGTTCTAAATACAAGGCCCAATTTATTTACTCTTATGTTTTAAAAATGAGTCCAGTTCAATGTCTTGGAAGTTGTTACTTACATATATATTCTATGCGTTGTTCTGAGAGTATTCTGCTTCTTTTTTTTTCCCCCTGCCAAAGGGTCCAGTCTGGGACTTAAGATTTTCCTGCCTCAGTGTTCTGAGTGCCAAGATTACAAGTGTGCACCACACCACCTGGCTTTGTTTTGAGAGCTTTAAGTCACATAATGCCCTAAAAGAAATTCAATATTGACTCAAAGTAACAGCAGAAAACAAAACCAAGAATGTATATGTGAAAAGCAAAGCTTAGTTTAGGGGTAAAGTCTGTCAAGCCATGTCACTGAAAATAATTGCAAAATAAAAATTGATAAAGTCAACTGCACACCCTTTGTTTCTTTATTTTTATTAGTACATATTTATAGCATATAATTCCTTCTTTGTTGGAAATTGGTATTTGTATATACCATGTCTTAATTCCTTTTTTGTCCTTTTCCCTCTCCTCCCTCTATTTCTTGATCCCCTTTAAGAAAGCTCTATCTACTTCCTATTATATATATATATATATTATTTTGCTATTTATATTTTGTCTTTCTATCACAAATATAACAAATTAAAAAATATTTCAGCAGATGATAGACAAAAGGCTAATATATGTAAATGATTTTCAAATGGATTTTGAAATGAATACTATGCCAATAAGATAATGGATAGGCACCAATTTTTCTTTAAAAATGACTGATAACATCTCACTCTTTTTGTAAAGAAATGCAAACTAAAATAAGATGAATATAGTACCCACTTACAAAATTGGCTTTGAAAGGTATTTGGAAAGATAATCTGCAGTACAAGCCAAGTTTCAGGGAGGCATTCATATACTGCTGGCTAGAGTACATTTGATTGGTGAGATAGCCTTCCTAAGAAGTTACAGAGTACCAGGTAGTAGGAGCTTAAAATATGTAAGAGCTTTCTGTAAAAGTATTAAGTAATTGCTCTTAGAGGAATCTATCCTTATGAGATAATTAGAATTATTATTAATTAGTACTGATAAAAGTTTGTGTGTAAGAGATGTTCACTGCAGAATTATGTGTAATAATGAGTAATGGAAGATCACCCAAAGCAACAAATGTAAAATTTAGTTCTTAAGAGTGACAGTAATGCTTGACATTTAAAAATTAGGAATTTGAAGAATAGTATTTATTAAAATGTATTCAGAGCAAAGTGTAGTAATGATGCATGTCCAAAATCCCAGCACTCAGAAGGCTGAGGCAGGAAGATCACTGTGAATTTCAGGCCAGTCTGGAATGCATAGTGTGACCCTGCCTCAAAAACAAAAATAAGTATTCAGTATTTATCAAACATTATGAAATTTATTTAAAATGTTCAAGGTCAGTTGTGCACAGTTATATAATGTGCCATTGTATACCTGTACAATTGGTCTATACTTTTGGTACACAGTAGTATACCCATTTGATTAAGCATGCATGCATGCACTGAAAAACAGTCAAATGAAAATCAGCAGTATGTTGCAGAGTTATCGCTCTATAGCAAATTCTGAGTGGTTTCATTTTTTTTTTGTACTTTTGCTTGCTCTAAATTTTCTAGAACAAGATACACTCCCTTCTAAGCGGCAAATAAGTTTTGTTTTAAAGAACTTAATTAATAATAAAATATTTTTTATGAAGAAGACTCTTCATCTTTCTCCACAAATTGCTCCTGGTGCTGTCATTAACTTTGTATTGACTGTTTGTCAATAATGCCCATCAAATAACCAACGTCTGCTCTCTTCCTCAGTGCTTCGTAGACCTGACCCCCTGTTCCTTCCTACAATCTGCCTTGGTTCAAGTCTTCAGTCCTTTTTTTCTTAAATCAGTATAAAAACCTTCTGTGGTGCTTCACCACCCTCAGTTGTGAATCCTGATCTTGGCTTACCGTCCACCATTGTCAGCACTTGCTCCTCGGGTTAGTCCTCAGCCTCCCTCTCCTATGCCAGCCACGCCATCCCTACACACAACTTGCTCTCACACTCCTGCCTTATTCCGCGTATGAACCCCACCCTTTGTTAATCCAGCCATTCATTCAATCAACACTTTACTGGCAGCTACTCTGGCACAGAGATGGCCTAAAATACAAGTCTTTACCTTGAGGAACTCACAGTCAACATGGGAACTGTGTCACTCAGCTTTCTGTCACTCTGCCAAATACCTGAGATAATCAGGGTATAAAGAGAAAGGTTGATTTTGGCTCATAGGTTGAGATTTTGGTCCATGATCAGTTGGTCCTTTTGCTCTGGGCAAGGCAGCAAAATCACTCTTCTGGAAACCAAGAAGAGGAAGAAAAAGGAACACATGCCACCATCCTTAGTGACCTAAATCCTCCCATTAGGTTCTGTGCTTAAAGAGTGCACCATTTCCCAACCCATTTCCTTAAAGATCTTTCCCCAACACACAAGTCTTTGGGAAACTTTTATGAACCAAACTATGGAAATGAGGCAGATAGGGGCTGGGGATTTAGCTCAAGTGGTACCATGCCAACCTTGGATGCACAGGGGCCCGAGTTCAATCCCCAGTACTGGAGAAAAAGAAAGAAAGGAAGAAAGAAAGAAAGAAAGAAAGAGAAAAGAAATGAGGCAGACAGATAAACAGCTAGCTATGTTTTGTGTAATAAGTGTTAATTATGTTGAATGGGTCATCCAGATGTGGGACTAGGATTTGAACCCAGGTCTTCTGACCACAATGCCATGTTGCTCCAAGGTAAAGAAAGAGAAAACTACAATAGCCAGAGGAGGCTAGCCTCAGCCTGTGTCTGCTATGCTTATGTGTTCTAAGTGCAACCTCTTGGAGAGTAAAATAATGGTATTTTTAAAATGTTTTAATTTTATTTATTTTTTTAAATTGAATTCTTTATCGGTACATTTTATATATAGTTCACAATCACACTGAACATTGGGGGATTTGTACCAGTTAATTTTTTTTTTTTGAGACAAAGTCTCACTATGTAGTTCAGCCACACCTGGAACTCACTATATAGCCCAGGCTGTCCTCAAACTCACAGCGATCCTCCTGCTTCAGCCTTCCTGGTTCTGGGATTATAGGTGTGCACTGCTGAACCAGGCAAGTAACAGTAATTAATAATGTCTTCTCTACTCTGTACTCTAAATGCTTTGCACATACTGGCTCTGTCTTCACAAAAGATTCATAAGATAGTGAGGTACAGAAAGATGAGTGTCTTGCACAGTATTACATCTTTGTTGGTTCCAGAGTCTGGGGGCCGTTATTCCTGTGTTTTCATAATTTATCGTACCTGCTTAGTTGTCTCTAGGAACCTAAAACATGTAAGGTCAGAAATTGCCATGGGGATTTTCGAATCATAACACAACTGTATTGACCTAAAAACAGAGCACATGTTCAGTAAATTTGACTTAACTTGCATTGCACAGTGAACTGAACTGAAGCCTCTCCAGGGCTCCTTGGGATATTCTTCTTGCTTTGATTATCCAGACCTATGTTATGGTAGGTGGACAGGGGAGTGGAGACAAAAAGGTACAATATATTCAATACCTTAAGATGATAAAGATGCCCCTCAAGCTCAGATGACAGATCTTTCTGGCTGGATTCGCCTCTCTAGTCCCTGCTCAGGATCAGGATCCATAACACGTCAGAAGTCATCACACCAGTTGCCTTGTTGAACTTCCCACCATTTCCAAACTGAGTCTTAAACTACAAGGCTCTAAGAAGACCATTGTGGAATGTGAGAGCCTTGCTTTTTAAACTCACTTGTTCTAAGTCTGTAGCTATCTTGAGGGAGAGAATGAGACCTGCCTGGTCAGATTCCAGCACAATAGAGTTGGAATGTGCAAGTTTAAGGGAAATGCTATGCAAATGAACACTCATTTCCTAACTGTGCCCAGAGATAAAACAGTAAGCTTCCAGAGTGAGCTCAGTTTTGCATTTATAGAAACTGGTGGATTGAACTGCACAGCCACAACAGCAGAGTCACTAAAGACTTAAATGCCTGTGAGCAGGAAGGGTGGGATATGTTAAGCCTTTTCTTTTTCCCAGTTACCCTTGCACAGACTTGTGGGAGATACAAGCTGCCCTGAGGTCATGTGAGGACATTTCAGCACTTCTCATTCCAATCATTGCTCTGCATTTGCTTCAGTAAGGCTGAAGGTGGAGAGGAGTGCTAGGAGGGAGGGGTAGAGCACACCCACCCTCTGGTGCCCTGATTGTGTCACAGCTTTGCCGGTCATAGCCTCCCTGCTACCACAAATCACAACATCCCAAGCATTGGAGGCTGAGCTCCACAAAAGCCTCCTTTTTAACAGCAGTAATGGCAGGTAACACTGAGTGATCACATTTCCCTGGCACAAGCCTCTGTTCTACCAGGAGGTGGGCACACACAATCTGTGAGTGGTGCCCTGTTCTATCTGCCTTTATCAGTTGACAAAACTATGGTTTAAGAAAAAAAAAATTTTAAACTATGGTTTAAGAGAAGTTTAGTAAATTGGCTGAGGTCACAAAGCCAAGATGGAAGAGCCGGGCTCATATCCAAGTTCTTACTCCCAGGCCCAGGCTTTTAGCCTTTGCACTACACTTTTCTTGAACCAGAGCCCTCTGGCCTCCAAATTCTCTCTGCTTCCTCAAGTCAGAAGTCATTTTCCTTTTTCCAAATTCTCACAGTGCTTTGGTTGTGTGTCTTTTGTGGGACTTACCAGTTTTATCAGCTTATCATTTTCATTTATCTAAAACGTTCACTTTTCTTGTTCGGCTGGGGCCTGCTTGTCTCTTGGTGTGTTGTGCACTGCACCACCCTGCATGGGAGATTAGCGTCCGTTCTCAGACTAGGGAGAGCACAGCAGGTCTGCGTTTTACAACAGATCTGCCCCCAGCTCAGTATGCGCGTGTGATGGGAATTCCGGAGTCTGTAAAACTACCATGGCTAGGGATTCTTCAGACAGATTTCTTAATGAAAAGTACAGATTTGACTGAGAAGACTTAATCATGGTTTCTTAATCAAAATAGGTAAACTAGGTGGCATAGTGCACCTTACACGGCCTCTCTCTTACTTCCTTGGCCCCTGGCTCTCCTAGCACTGCTGCTCTGTAGAAATTGTTAGCGTCACGGTCTGCTTGCAGCTCCCCTTGTCTATGGCTGTGATTTGCTGCCTCTCTTCTCTGGACCTGTTTTGCGGCAGAGCTGAAGCTCCCTGAGACCCTGTACGGCAAGCTATAGAGCCGCCTCCCTCTCATGTTGCTCCGCAGTCGAGCAGGAGGATGTAGGCGTCGTCAGCGTTCTTAGGTTACATAAGTTGATACACCATGTGGATTTTAAAACATCCTGTAAGATGACTGTGGCAGTTGTACATTACTCTAGAATGCCCACTCCTCTCTCTCCTATTTCTCTCTCCTTTCTCCTTTTCTGCAAGCCTCCTTCCCCCAATCTTACTGTTTGTGCTATGACAAACAAGACAAGGTTTAAATCCATATCCTGATCTAGTTTTTGGCAGAAGAGAGCTGTTTTTGAGGATTAATCCAACTCTGACACCTCCCACTTACCACCGTTAACCACCTTCCCGGATGTATTGCTCAAGATTTTGATGTTTTCCTTTTTAACTGTTTCAGAACTACTGGGCTTGAGCTATTGTCAGTGTTTTGTTCATATTTTTGCAAATTTTTCAGTAAATAAATCTGTGGGAGAATAAAAGAGAGAGACTAGCATGTCTAGATTCAGCAGTAGAAGCAGTTCTACCCCTGTTCCTCAAAACAACCCTAAATAGACGTCCAGCCTCATCCTCACTGCCAGCACCCAGGCTTCATGATTCCAGTAAAGCCCAGAGGTGCTTATGCTTGTCCTGAGGTCATTCTTAACATCTGGGCCTCCTGTTATGGAGCAAAATCCACAGCGGACCCAGATGTTGGTGCTACATCTGCTGCCTCCCTCCATTAGCAAGCAAAGGTTTTAGCCAGTCCCTAATGTTCTCTCTGTGCTTACATGCTGAGGCACATACTTCCTCCTCAAAAAAGAAAACGATAGGATTCCTTGTGCACTTTAATTGCTAGAAAAGGCTGAAGACCAAAGTCCCTGAAGCCAAGCCACTTGAGCCCCTTTGGTGGTAATATTGTTGTTCCTGCAGCTGTGTCTTGTGCATCACTCCCACAGAGAGGATGTGCTAGCCGATCCACAGCTCTGCAAGCCCCATAGCCCCAAAACTGCCACAGCTAAGGAATGAGATGTGGTCCTGACACTTGCTGAACTTCAGGAAGGCTACAGAGGAGTGGTCCTTAGAGCCCCAGACTCCCAGTGCAGCTCACTGGCATTGCTGCCAGCCCAGGT
The DNA here is from genome assembly GCA_004025085.1 of Thryonomys swinderianus. NCBI lineage: Eukaryota > Metazoa > Chordata > Mammalia > Rodentia > Thryonomyidae > Thryonomys > Thryonomys swinderianus. The sequence goes on from PVIC010003300.1 coordinate 45,724, forward strand.
GCAGCCAGCTCGCCCAGGATACTGTGACTTCTCAGGCACTGAGAGAATTGTCTCCACCCTCATTGTTACATTACACACCAGCGCCCCAGTGGTGGATTTCTCCCTTCACCCTGGTTCGACAGCACATCCTGCCACCTGCCATCATCTGCTTTAGGATAAATTCTGTTACTGTTCATTGACCTTGAACAGTGTCTCCTTGAGTATCCAGCCCTGTGAGTAGAGGCAGTTCTACTGGTCTTGACTCTTCTGTCACCAGGAATTTTAGCACCTCTGCCTTTTCTTCTATCTAGACTTGTTCAAAGCTACTTGGGAAAAAAAAATGAAAGGGAAAGGACTAGAGCTCAGACCTCTGTACTTCCTAGTAAATTAGGGGATACCACTAGCTAGATGGGAGAAAGACTCTGTCCCGCTGCGTTTAAACAGCTCCACCTGTGGATGCTAACAGGGAAGGCATGACCTTTCTCCATCCTTGTAAGTCCGGAGCCCAGGCTTCAGGCCAGCCCAGCTGTGCAGTCATATAAACAATTATCTCTTTGCTGTAAATAGAAGGAGGAATTTTTTTCTTTTCTTTCTTTTTTTTTGGCAGTACCAAGGATGGAACTTAGGCCCTTGTGCTTCCAAGGTAGGCGTGGTACCACTTGAGCTAAATCCTCAGCCCAGAAGGGAGAATCTTAAAATCACTGAGTCTTGTAAGTTTCTATGTCAGTTAACTTCTTATTTCTATTCATCTCTTTTAATTTTGAAAATATTCATTACTGGTATAAAGTTATGAGTAAATATTCATAGAAAAATGCTTAATTTTTCCATATTAAATTCCCTGCAAAGAATGAACAGTGCCATAATCTAGGACTTAGCATGTAGAGATAATCAAATAAATTGAGATTTAGATGGCTGCCTTTACACACTGTTTCATCCTTGGTGTCCTGTGACTAACCAGGGGAGAGTATAATCAACATTTTTAGTAACTTGGAGGTAGAGTGGTTGATGGAAGTTCTGTTTCAGTTACAGGTTCAAGATGCCCCTGTGTGTGTGAGCACATTTTATGTTCATACATGGTTGCACACAGATCCTCATTTACCTGTGCTCTGAGTGTGCTAGAGCTCAGGGTAAACAGCATTTCTCACTGTGGGCTACAGTCAGACGGGGGCGCAGTTGTGCTCAGGAGAACCTCATGATCCCGGCCAGTCCACCTCCATCTCTGCTTCCTTTACAGCTTTCAGTGCTGCTGCTTTTCCCCAGTTTCTCAAAGCCAACTCATTTATTCCCGACTGGTTGTGCCATTTTGGAGCCTTTGTTTTTCATTCTTGCAACATGACTGAGAAGAAAAACAGAAGTAGTGATAAGCAGACACTAGATGAATGGCATTTGATCATTCCCATTTGCATATTGTATTTAAAAATAATTCTGGTTGCTGTTTTAAAATGTTGCTCAGTTCAACGTGGCATTCCTGCTGTTGAAATGCACGTTATGTCTTCATGTGCTCTGTGCCAGTGCTTTGTACATGGCCCTACCTAAACTTTGCAGGTTGCCATCTGCCTGTGTTTACTTGAGGCAGGTCAATATGGAAAGCCCTGAGAACCGCTGAGGAATGCTGTAGGAGGGCCACTGTCAATTCCTTAGCTCAGTGGATTACAGTAGTTCAGTGATGCTCATGAACAAGCAATCACATACTAATAAAATGACAAGCACCAGGTACTCAAGGCAATGGTTGCACTGTGAATTGCTGATAGCCATGTGCAAAGCAAAGACTAGGAGACCTGCTCTTAGATGCCAATTCGTTTTAGTGTCTTACACATTAGAAGGGTGTCATTACCAGATATGCCCATTCATTTCCTTCATACAAAACTCAGCTGAAAAGAGGTTAAATGAAAGGAACAATAGGGCCAGATGTGAAAGTTAACTGATTGTGTCAACTTGAATGAGAAACACCCAACAAAATTGGATCACCATAGTTCTGGGTGTGTCTGAAGGGATTTACTGGAGACAGACCCACCACACCAACCAACCTGCTTGTTTCCTGAATGAAATAAAAGGGAAATGAGTAAGGAAGACTCTCTGTTTCTTTGGATGAGCTCCAATCTTCACTTTCATTTTGAATATTGTCTCCTGGCTTCCATCACAGACCCTTTGGCCTCCTGATATGGATTCACATGGGAGTACACAGTGAGCTTATGGCCTTCAACTGGTTCCTTTGGATCTCTAGATTGCAGCCAGCCCTTTTGCATTCTTCCACACCTGACTCTGTGGGCAGCTATTGCAAAGCTATCTTGTAAATCCATATCTATATATATATATAGATATAGATATAGATATAGATATATAGATATATATCTTGCATTAAATCTGCTTCTCTAATAAGCACCGACTGATAAACCAGGTTTCCAAACCTTTCTTTCATGTTTAAGTTAGTAGATGATGGACATAAAAACTACAGCTTTGTAACTCATGGTGGTGGCACAGCTTTGGGTAGGATATGTATTGTTAATTGTCCATCTGCCCATCTTGTGGTTCTCAGCATTTTTCCATGTCCTGGGATGATAGCATGACAGTGGAGTCCAGTAGATAGAAGCAAATGAAGATGAAATTGCTTGGACCTGGACTTTTTATCAAGTCTCCTGGTCTGCAGAAATATAGAAGTAAGATAGTACATTTCAAGATACTTTCTTTGTCTTGCTTAGAGAATCAAAGAGAATTTTGTTTAAATGAGGAGAGGAGGAGGTATAGGCTTTGTGTTTTTAGTCCATTAAAAGTATTACTTATCTTTGACGAGTAGAGAGTATCTTGAGGCAGGTCAAAGAATTGATAAGTATTTAAGAGCATATTTGTTACCCTGATCTGATCATTCTACAGTATATACATGTGTTGAAATATCAGTGTACAATGTAGTTATATACAACTATAGTAAAATATTTAAATAAAAGTATAAGAATTAACACAAAAACATCCTTAAATCAAATTAAAGAAAGAAAGCCTTATTTTACAGAGGAGGCAGAAGGCTTGGATGCTCTGTTCTAGCCTCGGACCATAGCCCAGTCACTACCTGAAATGTATTTCTAGACCTATAAAGCCTCTGACAGTATGGCTCTGAGTACACAGTGAAATGCCCATGTGGAAATTCTCTGGACCCTGAGCACCATGTCACCATCTCTTTTTATTGCCTAGTTAACAATACCATATAACATAATTTAACATGCAGCACTTTTCCATTCTCTATTACTTGGCTCGCTGTGATTAATAATATAGAACTCTGAATTTGTATGATATGTTGTCAGGTGCCTCGCTTGTTCATTTGACTTTACGGTGCTACCCATAGGAATAGTCTGTGTAATCTTAGGTACATATCTATTATTCACTAGCAGGGCTCCTCTTGAACTTTATCTTACAGAATCTGCCAGCAACATTGCACCATATATCTAAATCTTAATCTGAAACCAATAAGTTAATATTGATTTCTATAGCCTTACATTATTCTGTATGTCAGTTGTTACTAGAACTTTTTAAATTTTTCTTCTATCTTTACTTTTTTGAAGGTTAAGAAATTAATGGCTGGATATTATTTTCTACTTTTTAGTACCTATTTTTAGATTATACTTTGAAAGTATCATTTATTCATTTAGCTTTAGAGAGAAGGAATACCGTATATAAGGAAGAATGTCTGCTTAATATATTTTATATATTAAACATTTTAAATACCATGTTTTCACAGCAGAGTGAAATAGTAAGTGTTCATTGCTCTCTTCAAGCAAATTTGATTCAAAATAGCACATATTACAGCTGTTCCATTTATTGCATGAGAAGAAAATTATGTGCAGTATCAGCTTTCTGAGCTTCCATATGTAAATACGATTAATAGCATCAGGTCTGTAACTATCAGAGAAAGATTCTGTGAAAATAAATTCATCCTATTTGTAATTTTTCCCTTTTATTTTTACCATGGATGCATGCAAAACAGAACCATCTGAGGGAGGGAGCCACACGATGTCATTAGCTTGTTCTGACAGGATAGATAATTATCCTCCGAATGCCTCACATAAAAGGTCTGATGTGGACAGAACTGAAGTCAGCTCAGAAAAGGAGCAGAGACTGCAGTGATAATGTGAACAGTACTAATAAGCATGTATGTGATCTTCAGGGTGGGATAGTGCCCCGTGGTAAATAGTGAGCCTTCAGTATATGCTGGGTGACTTCCACTGTGTAGTCTTGAAAATTAAATAGGGGATGATTTCTCATCGGGTGACATTAGAAGAACATAGTTAAGCACATTCCATATTTATCAATGTGTCTGAAAATGGGCTTGTGGGCCCAGTCACATTGCAGCTGATTAGCCCAGGTTGGGGGAAGCAGAAATGGACTGAAATAAGGGCTCTTCACAGTCTGCACAATTGGGGATTATAGTGAGTGATGCTTGTTAAAACAAGGTTTAAGAAATTAAGAGTCTAATGAGGAAAATCAGCAAAAGCGTAGTTGAACAGGTGGAACATTTTGCCCGTCGTCTAACCTCTTTAAAACAGTATTACATAGATCTAAAAACATCTTCAGGGCCTTGTCACTCCCAGAGCACTTCCTCCCTCTGCTCTTAGACAAACAATGTTGTATTAAATAGAACCTTCAGAAACATTTCTACTTATTTTCATGAGTTATCAAGTATTGTTTTAGACAATTTTTAACTTTTCAAATCTTTCCACTTCGTTTTAATATTTTTCTTGGTAAGAAATACACATTTGTTCAATAAATTTTTATTAAGCATGTGTATATTAATTGTGTTAGGAATGGGGTGTTAATTTGGTGTCTGTCATGATGCTTGTTATATAGAAGGCTTGGTATTTAGCGAATAGTTGCCTAAAAGGTAAAATATATAACTTGATGAACTCATAATCTAAAAATTGTATCAAAAGATGGAGTAAAGGGCCGGAGGGTTAGCTCAGTGGTTCCGGCGCCTGCCTCGCAAGTGCAAGGACCTGAGTTCGATCCCCAGTTACCACATATAATGCTGGGCGTGGTGGCTCACGCCTGTAGTCCCAGCACTCGGGAGGCAGAGACAGGAGGATTGCTGAGTTCGCGGCGGCTTGCCTGGGCACCATAGTGAGCTCAGGGCCAGCCTGAACTACAAAGCGAGACCCTGTCTCCAAAAAGCAAAAAAAAAAAAAAAAAAAAAAAAAAAAAAAAAAAAAAAAAAAAAAAAAAAAAAAAAAAGATGGAGTAAAAAAACAATAAGAGGTTCTCTAGGATGCTGAGTGAAGGACTGTAAAACATAAAGTAAAAATACCTCCAGAAGATACTAAACCAAAGAATATAATTTATATTTATATTTATAAATGCTTGCTTCAAGGGATACCTCAATTTCCAGCAATTTATATTATGGAGGAAAAATAAATGAGATATTTTCAGTACAGTTTCCCAGAAATAACAATAGAATAAGAGTTTGAATTTCTAAGCAAAGTCTTAAATTCCCGACAAATTTTTCTCATAATGGACAGAAGAAGCAAGAACAATCAAGCATTAGTCCTTCACATCATGTACTTTTCTGTTGTGCAGAGTAAACTTCCTACCCCCTGAAATTTCATGTAACCTGATAGTGGTATTGTGCCCGGTCCTGACTTTATCACCCTGACACACAGGTGACAGAACTAAGATTAAATCAGGACAGGAATTATAGGGGCTTCCTGATGGCTTGAGAGAGACAAATGGGATGTATTTTATTCTTTGCCCCCTTTTTCATTTTGAATTTCTCTGATTCAGGTATGCAATATAGAAACCTAGTTTCTATCAGCATTTTAATATTTGAAAACAAATTCTTTCTATGGGCAGCAGCTCATCTATAGCAACTATTTTATCTTGAATTCTAACAAGATGCATAAATTGGTACGATTTTGTATTCTAGTTTTATTATTTATTCTTTATAAAAGCATGCTCCTTACTGTTTCACTATTTTTGTCGCAGTTATCTTAGATGCAGTGATTCCTTCGTTTATAAACTTAATTTGTTGCATAATTTTGAGGAAGATGGCTATGTTGTATTTGTGTATAGAAGATGGCCTTGGTCATTTTTATCACCTGATACAGAGTTTGCAAATGAAAGCAAAATTTTTCAGGATGCTTTGGTTGGCAGAACATATTGTTTGCAAACAGAAACATTCACGAGCTGAGGCACTAATATATTAATATAAACAGGTTTGGGTTGGAATTTGGATCCCCACTAAGCAACCGTGTAACTTTGTGCCATTTACCTAAGCTCTTTGCAGGAGAGCCCCAATATCACTACCTTTAAAATGACAATAACAAGGTTATTATGGGGAATAAGGGAACTAATTGATCCTCATGACAGTTTAGCACAGTGTATCACCCAAGAGTGTTTATATAAAGCAAGCCCCCTGAAATTGTGCAGTTTGAAACCTGCACAGCTCTCAAAGTAAACCCTGACTGGTTATTTTAAATAGATAGATAGATGATAGATAGATAGATAGATAGATAGATAGATAGATAGATAGATAGATAGACAGACAGATAGATCTTTCTGTAGGAAAAGGAGATCTAGATCTTTCTGTAGGAAAAGGAGATTTAAAGTCCAAACACTTGATTTTTAGATTGTGTCCCTAAGTTGGAATTTTTAAGTTTTTAGATCCATGAGAAGAAAGAATGCAATCATGCGCTGTGTAATGACAGTTTGGACAGTGAGGAGTCCTTGTGTATGAGGGTGTATACCATGTCACCGAGGTGTGGGTCAGTGGTACCACCTGGGATCAAGTTAAGTGTGCTCTGTGCTGTTCATACAACAATGAAATTGCCTTACAACATATTTTTTAGAAACTTAATTTGTCATTAAGTACCAGAAATATACATGAGAGTTGAGATTGGGAAGGATGCCTTTGAACTGAAGCAATCAAGGAAATGTTCCTAAAGATGTGGTGCTTTGAGGATGGGTATACAAAATAGGGGGCATTATTTGTGGTTTGGAGTCACATTTAAATTCGGTTGAGTGCTAAGCATGAAGAAAAAAAGGAGAGGGTGTGTGTGTGTGTGTGTGCACGCGCATGCACACGCACACACATACATGTGCCTCTGTGTTCCTGGCGATGAATCCCAAGACTTTTGTACTGATATAATCCAGGCTGTTTTTTTCTATTTTTCTTTGTGAGACAGAATTTTGCAGTGGCGCTAAGTTGCCTGGGATGGGCTTGAACTTCCTTATCTTGCTGCCTCACCTTCTCAGAATGTTGGGATTACAGGTCTGTGCTACTACACCCTGCTAATTTGCATGTAATTTTAACTATAAGGAAATGAGAGTAGTGCATAATTACTTGTAAAGAGTAGAGTTTCAGATTGCTCTGAAGGGAGTCCTCTCCTGCCCTCACCTCTGGGACATCCCTTTTGAAAGTCTCTTCCTTCAGAGACTCACACCTAAAGTGACACTCTTCACTGAGCCGGCCCCTCACTCTCTTGGCTCTGCCACCCCCTACACACACACGTGCGTGTGCTTTGAGGGGCTCTGTGACTCAGACAGGTCAAGGTAAGAGTATGCCCTTGTCAAAGGGACGCTGTGCTGGAGCAAGAGCCGGTTCCCCAGCATCGTACAGGGGACTGCACCCTGGAGCCAGCAGCCTGCACTGCCTCCTAAATAAGGGACCCTTGGGACTACTGGGAGCCGAAAACTGCAGCAGGCTTTTCTCCCAACCAGACATGGCTCTAAAACAAGAAATAATTTTAGATACCACTTTGACCTTGTGAACAGAAAATAAAGAAAAACAAAGTGGAAGGAACTTTAACAGGAAAATGATAGAATTAAAAGGACTAGATTCTAAGACTCGACACAGTTTTCTTTAAATTATTCCTTAAAAACCAGTGTTAGAAACTTTAAATCTTAACTTCTTCAGTCTCGCTTTGTAGTTCAGGCTGACCCTGAACTATGTAGTGTAGGCAAGCCTCGAACTCAGAGCAGTCCTCCTGCCTCTGCCTCCCGAGTGCTGGGATTACGGGGGTGAGCCACCACTCCCGGGACTGTGGTATGTGGTACTGATTGCTGGTGGACATGAGTCACCATGCCCAGTATTGCTGTATGTGGTTACCAGGGATTAAATTTCGGACCTTGTTTTGGCTAGGCAGACACTGAAACCACTGAGCTAAATCTCCGGCCCTATTTCTTATATTTGCAATGCTATGTGGATTCAGAGCTGCTTAGTATTAAATGCTATTGTTGACATGTATTATTTGTTTTGATTTGTATAGACAGTACATAATGCCCTCTACTTAACCCTACCCTGAGGGTCTTAGTTTTCTTTAGCTGCTGTAGCAGTTGACCAGTATTTAAGTGCATTTTATGCACCTTTAAAGTATAAAGCAACACAGGTTTATTCTTTATAATTCTAGAAACTAGAAATCTCAACTGGCTCAGCCTAATTGTGATCCTTTCACAAACCCTGGAGCAGAACCATTTCCATCCATTTGTAGCTCCTAGAGGCAGCCTGTTTTTCATGGCTCTGCATAGTCTGACTCCTTCTATAGCCAGATCTCTTTCTGACTCAGATGCTCCTTCTTCCCTCTTACTAAGATCTCTGCCATATTCAGGACCCACCCAGATAATCCAGGATAATTTTCTTATCTCAAGGTTCTTAACATAATCTCTTCTTAAAAATTCTAAGACAACATATTCCCAGGTTCCAGGTTTAGGATTTGGACATCTTTGAGGAGCTGTTATTCAGCCCACCCTACTGAGGCCTTGAGATGTATCAGAATGACTTTGACAGAAGTCAAGAGTGGATAAAACATGAAATGTTGGAAGTGGGAGATTAAGGAAGGTACATGTCTTTGCAGTTTAATACATTAAATATGTAACAAATGTATGTTCAGAAAGAGAGAATCTGTTGAACATCTTAGAAATATTTGAATGTGTGGTATAGAGCTAGAGGGTTTAGAACAGTGGTGGCAAACCTGAAAGCTCTAAAAGGTTTGTCTTCACTGGTCTAGACACTAGACCCTCTTCTCCACCCATTATGTGATGTTTAACCCATTATTCAGGACCCCTGAGGTCCCACTGGCTGCCACCATAAATGCCAGACAGGCCACAGATATGCCAGCTCATTTCCTCTGGGGATTTAGTGTGTCTGCACCTTATATTTAGCACAGAAACTAACTCTCAACTCTGTTCCAGAGGAGTAACATGAACTCCAGCTTAGGACATCATATCCTTTAAAGAATAATTGTGTTTTTCTGGCTTCCCCTGTGGCTCACAAGGAGAGATGCTATGGAGAGAAGAAGAGGAATGGTCATGTTAGATATCTCCCCTTGGGGACTGAGGTAGCAAATGGCACCTTTGCCAAAAAGAAAGTATCATTTGGGGTTTGATGGGTAATTGCCTTGTACTAATTTAAGTGGCTGAATGATCAGTGTGCAGAATTCTCACCTTGAGTCTGAAGGAAGAGCTCACTGTAGAAATGCTATATCCTGGGGTGTGAAGTCTGGAGCCTAAGGCTTTGTACCTGCTCATCTTGGAATCGGTAGGCTAAGAGAAGCTTAATTTTTACTGGCATATCCTCTTGTAGCACTGTATATGCTTCTGAGGGTCATCCTCTCCCTACATTGTAAGTGCTTATGCCAAGACCTCAAGCCCTGGCCCTTCTCTGTCAACATGTGAACTATAGAGACAACCAAGTTGCCTATGGCCAGCTCTCTCAAGGGCAGTAGCAAAACATTTATTCGCATGTCTAATGCTCTCACTGCATACAAGGGATTTCTGGATGACTAATTAAATCCATTCTTTGAGTTCTGCTCACAGTTTGGTTCCCAAACTGAAGTGTTCTGCAAAACTTTGCTTGTTTGCAGACTCTGAATCAGGTGAGGAAGATGACCATGGCCATCTTCCCCAGACTTGTGAAACAAATTAAGTTCATGAACCAAGTTCCTACTCTATTTACTAATGTGTCAGATACTACTCTTAGCCCTGAAACTAACAGAACTTTATATTGGAAGTGCCCCTGTTATTGTACCGAAAAAGAGCACAGAATAATGAGTAACTTACACAAGGCCACATATCTAGTGATGCTGAAATTGTTTTTAAATCCAGACAGCTTGAGATGGAAGTCCACACCTTGGATGACTTCTACTGGACCTTGGCAAGATGAAGTGCTGAATGTACCTGAGTAAATTTTTTTTTTTTTTTTTGCTTTTTGGAGACAGGGTCTCGCTTTGTAGTTCAGGCTGGCCCTGAGCTCACTATGGTGCCCAGGCAAGCCGCCGCGAACTCAGCAATCCTCCTGTCTCTGCCTCCCGAGTGCTGGGATTACAGGCGCTGAGTAAATATTTTTAAGAAAAGTTTAATGATAATGAAAACATTATGACAGTGTTGTTTGCATTTATGAATTAATTTAATACCCAGAACCCCCTCCCCAAGAAAGTTTTGTTATCACCGATGAATAAATGAAAGCAAGGGAAGCAGTAAGAGACTAGCCCACAAGAATAGTCAGGGGCAGAACTGGGACTCGAAGCCAGGCAGCCTGCCTCTGTGCTCTGAAAAGAACACATACAGTCACTAAGAGGCAGAGAGAACACCCAAGTCCTATGCTACAGTGATGGCACTTACTGAGATTATAAGTGGCACTATAAATGTGGTGATACAGAAGTGAATCCAAGAAAGATAAAGTTTGATTCATGTCCTCTGGGGATTTGCAGACTGAGACAGGTGACACAGACTCAGCTGCTTATAAAATTGTGTGCTAGTTGGAATTCAGGGGGTCTGCACAGGAAGAGGAAGGAGGAGTCTGGAAGACACAGGAAGATGCCAACCACACACTGCCTCTCCCCCTCAAATCCCGTGGGTCACCTCTGCATGCAGTAGGTGCCCTCTCCTGGATGCTTCACCACTTTCCACAAGAAATAAAGTCTCAGGGACTACGGAAGGAGAAGAGAGTGCTGGCTTAGACTGTGAACAAAGCACACTATTTGGCACGAAAGGGGAACTGACCCAGGCACAAAGGTCACTTGTGTAACTCATGAATGACACTGCAGGGAGGCAGGCAGGACCACAACAAGGCCACATAGTGTGAAGAAAGGCCTAGAGAGGCAGCGCTATGAGGAATGTGAGATAGAAATAATATTGTCATGGTGAGTAATAGTTTCTTCAGAGGCTTTAACAAATGGGATGAGAAATAATTATTAACTGTGAAAATTGAAAAAATTAATATACTAAATATTCTTTCCAGTTCTGTCTATGAGGTTTGCATTTTTGTTTAAGAGAATCTCATCCGTAATTCCACTCTATAACAAATTTTATTATAGTGAGATTTGCTTACAGCCTTAATCTGTGATGACCAGATACATGATTGATGGTTGAGAAGGGAGATGTATTCGTGTCCTACTACTGCTGTAATGAAGGACCATAAACATAGTGGCTTTAAGAAGCACAGTTCCATAGACCAGAAGTCCACGATAGGTATCAGTGAACTGAGACCAGTGAAGTATTTCCTTTCTGAGGGCTGAAGGAAGCTATCTTCCACTTCCTCCAGTGCCCAGAGGAGGCTTCTTCTCCTTGGCCTCTGCCCCCTTCGTCCATCTTCCTAACGAGATCAGGTCCTTTTCATGCTGCCACCACTTGCTGTCTTCGTGATCACATTTGCTTCCTTTCTCTTGCTATGTAGAAGCTGAAAGTTCTGGGATTATACCATTCTCTTCCAAAACTGGTCTGCCTTTCGCAAGGGAGTCATGATGGAGAAGATAGTGCGAATGACCAGACAGGAGAGACGGCAAGCACATTGCCAGCACTCAGAAGCACAGTCAATAGAGAAAAAAGAGTAGAGAAAAGATGGAGAATCAAGAAGAATATCTTAGTTCAGTGACAGACTGCTTGAGTGAAGTTCGTCAGGCCCTGGGCGCCATTGAAAGGTGTATCAGATGAGTCTGAATTTCTTTTTAAATTTGAATCTTTATTGGTACATTGTATACATACATCATGATCACACACAATATTGAGAATTTGTACCAGTATATGACACAATTTAATTCTCATTTCTTCCCATTCCAAGTCTGAATTTTTAATGAGTATTTTTAGTAAAATTATGCTTGTCAAATAAGTGAAATTTAAATGCCTCTGGAAAAAAATATGTGTTTTTATTACTCAAAGGAAGTAATTTATCATACAATCATAAAGACAGAAAAAATAATAACAGGCAGTACTGAAAAATCTGGATTCTGTTAAACTTGTAGAAATTTCATTTCCCATATTTATCTTCTACCTTTTATTGTACTCTGTATTATAACTGGGAGAAAAGAAAAATTTATCAAACAGAAACATGATTATGGCAGCTAAATGAGTTTCCATGAAAAATAGAACAAAATGGACAGAAAGTGTGGGCATGTTTTATTACATTTATTATTGTCCTTTTCTGCAGATTGTCCTGTTTTATTTTAAAATCCTGGTTATATAGTATTAGAATTTATATTTATAGCTAAATAAGTATATCCCGTAGGCCCAAGTTAAAAAAAATAATAATGGTGCTCTTGCTTCAAGAGGTATTTTAGGCGCGGAGAGTATAGCTTAGTGATAGAATGCTTGTCTAGCGTCTGCAAGGCCCTGGGTTTGATCCCTATACTGCATACATAAAGAAGAATTTTAATACCTTCATATTCGATATTATTTTGTAGTCTTAGCTGTCTTCACCCCAATCTTTGTACTCAAATATTAACTACCAGCTCTTTTCCTTTTTTATTTCCTGTATTCCATCGGTGCTTAACAGTTTACCCATTCTCACAGTATATTATTCTCATCCCTTCACTGCTCTTTAATTTCATTTTTGTCTATCTTAGCCATATGCAATCTCATACTTTCTGTAATGCATAGTTCCTTCAGCTCAGTAGATAAGAGAAATCAGGCAAAATTTCATCCTCGCAGTAGGTTATTGGTTAAATTTATGCACCAGCTATTTTTTAAAATTCTGTAATTGTTTTTTTAATCAGGCACATTAGTTAAATTCCAAGTACCAACAAGCAGCATAAATGCCCATAGTTAAGAGCTTTTCAAATTAAATTGCCAGGGTCTGTAGTTTTGTATTTTCTAGTAAACAGCATCAGTCATCTGCCTCAGTCATGAAGTGATGTAATGCCTCCAAGGCACAGGAAGACAATTAGGTTTTGGTGCACAGTTATACAAGTCCAGTCTGCTCAGGACAAAGACATAATACAAATATATTTGATCTGCACCTATTATAGTCAAATTATCTGCCATTCTCTTGAAATTGAAGTATTGTACTGAAGATTCTAGGTCTGTGATCAGTTAGTAATGTCTACATAGTGGAGAATTTGGGATTGGAAATGTGTATTTCATATATTTTGTATTTTTGATAAAATCATATGAAATCAATATATTAGCCCTCAGCTTAGCGCAAGAAAACTAAAGTTCTATGATCACGTCAATATGGATCCAATTTTCAACTGCAACTTTATCAAGTAGAAATCTAACTCTGCTGCAGTCCATGAAATATGGGTATGTTGATACCTGCATTACATAAACGGTTGCACTAATCAGAATTATACACATAAAGCACATGGACAGTCTTTATAGAGAGATCATAAATGACCACTGTAGTGATTCCCATTTGATCTTGCCACATTTACTTATCTTTTATTCACAGCAAGATCTTTAGGTCATGAGACTCTAATGGGAGGGAGGGGTACCCCAAGCTGAGCTAATCAGGTTATACTTCTCCCAAGCCACAGTCACCCATTTGGGGATGACTTCTAGTTCCATTCAGAACAACCACATCCTTTCTTGGGGGAGTTTGTGAGCTCCAGCTGGGGAAGGAAAGACATGTTCTTTCTATTAGCATGTGTGCTGAGAGCCACAAGTTGCCTGTTTATGACACAGCCTGCCTATGTGGAAGATCAAGTAGAGTCGAACACCTAAGAGTTCAACACCAGAAAGTGAGTGCTTTGAGCAGGCTGGGCCCTGTCTTCCCAAGGTTTAAGTATTGGGTCATTTTATCCTTTAATTCGTTATGCTGTGTCCTCTACCCCCCCCCCCACATATACACACACTTGAGGTACACACTTTGTGCTGTAGATTTCTGATCTTCAACTTTAGACTAGATTGAGACTCAAAGCCTTTCTACACAGTAATTATCACTATGACAATCTTTCAAGGTTTGGTTTATGTATCACTTTATAACAACAATGCTTCTCACTATACTTTTTCTATTTTCCCAGTACAAGGAAGCCTTAAAATCTAAAGTGGCTTTCAAAGGCTTTTGTTACAAGTATGTCATATTAAATAAGTGAGCTATAAATATTTACTGATGATTACATACTGAGAAAATGTATTTCTTGCAGTGGCATAAGTAGACAAAAAAATTTACCTTCTGAGGTATTACTGAATGGACCACTAAAAACTTGGTACAGATAATACAAACAAAGCCACGCTCAGAGCTTCAGAATGTGCTCTGACAAGTTCGTTCTCCACAAAGGAAGCTCTGCTCCTCCTCTTGGGGCCCTTGCGACCTCAGAAGTACCTCATCCTGGTGGATACCAGAGAGAAAGGAGGGCATCTTCATTCCAGAGCTTTTCACCTCCCCTCATCCTCGTGCCCTCCCTCCACAGGGTCTCGCGGGATGTTCTTCCAGAGGTGTTAGTTTGCGTGATCAGAGCCATGAACAGAGAATAGCACTTTACACTAATGGCGCCTCTCCCTGAGTCTCTCCCCAGCGATCATCCTTCCCTCTCCAGCATCTTTTGTGCTGGGAAGCACTGCCTTTCTGTACTTAGAAGTGCTCTTCTCAGCTCTCGTCAGAAGAAATCTAATTTCTTCTCATGTTTCATTCTAAATTAAGGGCACTTTTCCCATAAACTACATAGAAAAATCAGATCTGTTACTCTCAAGTTACCCCTCACAGAAAAGAGCTCTTGCCCTTGAGAAATTTTCTTTATCACTTTAATAACCTATATTTGTGAAATGGTTATAAAACCACAAATTCTTCAACTCCCATCATTAGGAAAACTGAACAAAAGGCAGCCATAGGAGAGCTCTTTTCCTTTTTCATTTCCTCCTTCAGAATTAACTATGAGTAGACCTAATATTTTTCATTAATTTGAACTTTCACTAAATGACTGTATAATCCTTACAGTCTGTCACTCCAATTCAGCTTTGCATTGTGTTTTAGTTATTTCACCTTTATTCCTTATTATGGGGAGTGAAATTCTGAATAACACATAGATTAAAAGAATAATTTCATTCTTTATAATTTCTTTAAGAGTGAAATTTAAATTGTTATTTATAATTATATCTAAGTCCCTTGATTATATTAATTCCTCAGTTGATACTTGCTAAGTGAATAGGGACTTACAGAGAAAATAATGACTTTCAGAAGCCAAGAGTCTAGTGGGAAACATAGGATAAGCTCAAAGATGTCTATAATTTGCGAAGAGCATTGAAATTAATAATTTAATAAGCTTTCACTGCAACACTGCACTAAATTGCATTATTCTGAGTGACTGGAATGAGTATGCCTGCAGATGAACAGAAAATGAAATGTGTAGTACAGTTATAGTAAATGAGTGGAGTATTTGAAAGTACTGTGGTCTGGTAATACAGTTTTCAGAATTTTTTGATTGGCTGGCCTTGAATCTTTGTTTTGGAGATGAGGCAGGAGGAGCAGTGTACCCCCCAGGGTCACCTCCTTCTCCTACAGAGAGCTGGACCTCATTATTATGTTGCCCAGTAATAAGGATTTGATAAAAGGGAACTGGCATAAGACTTGTGTCATCAGTTTTTTTTTTGTTTGTTTGTTTTTTGCTTTTTGAGACAGGGTCTCGCTTTGTAGTTCAGGCTGGCCCTGAGCTCACTATGGTGCCCAGGCAAGCCACCGCGAACTCAGCAATCCTCCCGTCTCTGCCTCCCGAGTGCTAGGATTACAGGCGTGAGCCACCACGTCCGGCACTATCAGTTTTCTTGATACCTCAGAGCTGTGCTATGGTGGGAAAAGCCATAGAAACAAAGTTAAGAAGAATGACTTTGAATACCAGCACTCTGGTTGTTATTGTGTGACCTCAAGCTCACCGATCAGCCTCTCTGAGCCTCAGTTTCTCATCTGTAGGAAGAGAGCAGCAGCCACCCCACTAACTAGATTTGAGTATCTAGACCATTTACATGAAGTATTTTATAAATTGTACAGTTCTAAGAAAAGGTGAAGTATTATTACTACTATTGTAGAGAGTGGCTATGCCATGAAGGCCTTTGATATGACCATCAGTTGTAATAGGATTTCTGGTGGCATCTATGAAGATGCAGGACATACCTGATTTATTGAGGATTATGACTTGAATATATTTTTAAAGGATATTCAAACATATAGAAGCTGCTTTTAAAAGAAGATTTTAAAATAAAAATTTTAAAGAAAACCTAATATAGGTCATCTAGAATAGTAAAGAAAATACTGAAAGGTCTGGCTTGTAGCCAGATGCCCACTTTGCTAGCATTTCCTCTACAGATGAGTCTATTAGTTAACTAACTTTTATTTTTTTTACCTCAAGCTGAATGGTCAATTATTTTTATTTCATCCTGCTTACTTTTGCTACTTTGCATGAATATCAGTTAAGTTGTATGGGAGTGTTATCCCCTCTTGCCTCTGGAATTGGTGAAGAGGTGTTACTAACTGCTGATTAGAAACTACCATTTAGGCTTTTGGGAAGCCTGCATGAGGAAATTTAAATAGGTATAACAGCATTAATAAGAGCAGCTCATGACTGGACTATGTCAGACCGAAGCATCTTCCTATGTTCAGAGGGAAGAAAGGAGGTACCTGTAGCTGCTTGCTCAGTGACTCTGTGAGATGGAATTTTCCCTGGATTTGAATGTAGAAATTGTCCAACCTCTAAAGGCAACTGTCTGAATAAAAATAGAAGAAAAGAATTCTTGGGTTGGGCAGTAGCGCCTCTTCCAACATTGAGATTTAGTTGAAAGTCTATACAAAGTTAACCTGATTTTTCTGGTCAAAATAATTTGCATGATGTTCCATTAGAGTCATTGAAACACAAAGAAAGAAATTATTAAAGTTTATATTCATTATAGCCAATGGTTTCAAGTTTCTTATCAGGAGCATGTGTCTTCCGTGACAATGTAACCATTAATTGACTTTAACCTTATCCTTTTTATATGCATTATATGTTGAATAAGATAAAATAGGAAAGTAAGCGAAAGGCAAAGAATATTGGTAAAGCCAACATGTGTTTATATGATTATAAATACTTAAGTTCATAATTCTGTGGCTTAATTATAAAGATAAGAAATGAGTTTTAAGTAGTAGAAGACAATTCATAGAACTTAGAATGAGAAGGTATATAAGTGTTTGCAGGGCGTGGCTAGAACTTGAGTTGGCCTGTTTTGCAGCCTCCTCTCCATCCATTGAAGAGATGTTGCCGAGCTCTCCTCTCTGTCTTACTAAGTCAGTTGGTAGCAGCTAACTGGGGAACTTCCCCACTTTCCTCCTTTGTTCTCTGGGCGCCATCCTCTCCTGGCCTCCTCTGCTTCACTCACTGCTCCTTTTCCATTTGCTCTTCCGTCTCCTCCCTCACCCGAAATTCAGTGCCGAGTGCCCAAGACACTGGGTGCCAAATTCCTTTCATTATCTGCATATTCTAAATCAATATGCTAACCTATCTAAATCTCTGTCTCCGGCCCTGATATCTCCCTGAATTATTCATCTCATTTTTTAAGTGTTCACATTTGGGGATCTTGGAAATAACACAGACTTAACACAGCCACAATAGAAACTGACTTCTCTAACCTGGCTGTTCTTCTACTAGTTTTGCATTCTGGTGAGCAGCACTATCATCTCCCAACAAGACAAAAAAAAAAAAAAAAGGAAAAAAAATCAGAACACTTCTAAGGCATATCCTTGGTAACTCTCATGCTCCTTATTTGGTCCATCCTGTCCAGGCTGCCTTGAGAGCAGATCCCAATCCACCCATCCCTTTACATTTCCATCGTCCACAGTCATCTCTAATGTTATCTCCTTGCTCCCATTCTTGCCTTCCTGCTGTACTTCTCTACCCAGCAACCGCAAGGATACTCAAATCATAAGTGATATCGTGTCATAGCTTCTCCTTCTGTAATTCCCCAGTGACAGTCATATCACAACTCAGTCTAAACTGTCTGCTCTGCTATACAAAGCCCTGCATCATCTGGGGCCTCTCCACTTCTCCAATATCATTTTATGTTCTTCCCTTTTTACACCTCAGTCACACTTGGTTTACTTTTTTTCTCTAAAACATCAAGCATGATTGAATCTCTATTTGCTGTTTCTGGGCTGAAAACTCTTACTCCTTATCTGTATGTTGTTGGATTCTTTTTAACATTCGTGCCTTGCCCTAATTAGCTCTTCATCTTAAGGTAGTCACTGTTTATCATGCCATGTCACTGTGCTTTAATTCTTTGCGCACTTGTTTCACTAGCTCACATTATGTTTTACTCTTTGGCCTGCTTGTGTGCACACACACAGACAACTATACTCTAAGATCTGTGAAAGAGGGGCCTTGTTGCCCCTTAATCGACCACAATAACTTTAGTGCTTACAGTAGGTGCTGAGGAACATTTTCAAAAATGAATAAACCCTTTTAAGCAAAAAGATCTGATTAATGGAAATTGTGGCATGTTTTTGTGAGATCACATTCTTGTGAGGTCTTATCTAATCCAGCTGAATTTTTAGAACCAATGAAGAAAATAAACTTGAAACCTCTTTTTTTTCTGCATTTGTGACACTTCATGCGATTCACAATGCCACTGTAAATCCTATACCTTTCTGATTTTGTGTATCAATTAATATATCTTGATGACATAATTGTTAGGACCTTACAGTCCTAGGCAGTCTTACTCTCATAAGATGGTAGCCATATACTCAGAGAAGTTTTGGCAGAGTGCAAACGTTGTAGTGTACTGAGAACCACTCTGGGCATGCCCTGGCCCTGATTCTTGCTCTATTCTTCCTTGCTTTTTACTGACTGATGAGATGAAATGTGTCACCGATTCAGCTGTGGGATCCATTCTCAGTCCAAATTAACCCTTACCTATGTGGCTGCAGCCGCTGTTGAAGTTTCTCTGACTCTCAGCTACTTTCTTCCGGTTGAGAGATTTTCAAGGGCAGACCATTGCCCATGTAGATTCAGGGGCAAGAAACTTTCCATGTATCTGTCAT
The DNA here is from genome assembly GCA_004025085.1 of Thryonomys swinderianus. Lineage (NCBI taxonomy): Eukaryota > Metazoa > Chordata > Mammalia > Rodentia > Thryonomyidae > Thryonomys > Thryonomys swinderianus. The sequence goes on from PVIC010003300.1 coordinate 64,889, forward strand.
CAAAGCACTATTTATGGCATTCTGATCATGTGACACTCTTAAGACTATAATTATAGAGTCTTGTTTGGGAAGTATGCAGAACATTTCTTGTTTTGATTTATCCCTTTGGGATTTTGTATTGAAATCCTTCTTCAGCCCCCTCATAACTAAGTTACATGGCCTTTGGCCAGTTCCCCATTCTTCCTTTCTCGTTACACAACTACAGACTGCTACTGTGTAGTTTTCCTCTGTTTTGGGCCCCACCTTTCCTGTTGCTAAGTGGATGAACTGGATTACATAAATCATTGATTTCTCAGCTGTGACCATGAGAAAGACAGGATAGCAGGACTAGAGATAAGGACAGCCACCTCTAGCTAGAACTTGGGGCTTATGATTGGATAAGGAGGAGCATCAAAAGACAGCAGGTGAAGTTACCAGAAATAAAAGATTGAGTTTATGAAGGTAGCAACTAAGAGGATTTAGAAATAGAACAAGATACACCCGCCCCTTGTCCTACTTTTCATATATTTCCAGAAAGACCTGAAGAAGCACATTCTCCTTTCAGAGTATTTATTTTAGTAAAGTTTTTTTTTCTCCATTATAAAGATAGTTTCCAAGACTGGGGATGTAGCTCAGTGGGAGAAAACTCACCTAGCATGTGCAAGGCCTTGGATTTGATCCTTAGCACCACAAAATGTATGTATAATAATAGTATTTTTCTCTCAAGGCCAAAGGAAGAAAAAAGGAAATTATAGAAAAAAATTACTCATAATTCCATTACTCCAATCCAAAGCCTATTAACATGTGTTATATTTCCTTCATGGATTTGTAGTTATTATACAAAAGTGGATTTTATTCTATTTGTTTGTATATTTGTTTATGCTTAGTTGTGATTTGCATACTTCATCCTTTATTTTAGAATATTTTTAATTGCAATTATTATTCATTTTAATTTTTCGTGTTGACTCCTAAATAGCAAAGAAGTTCTAACTCTGTGTGTTTTAAAGGGGCATATTTGCATTTCAGACTACAATAACAGCGCTAATGTTCCTTTTGGCAGTAAAGCCTCATTCATCTCGTTTTATGTCTTTTCAGTAAACCATTGCTAGCAGTGGCTGGCCCCACTAAACATTTGGCTCTCGTCAGGTCACCTGTGGCTTCCCATGGGAATTTCCCACGAAACGGGCCTGGAGTGGGGTTCCAGAGATTTCCTTTTGGCTACCTTGTGTTCACTGACTCTGCTCACCCGTGCAGCTCTAATAAAAGTACGGCTGTCTGCGGCTCCCGAGAGCCAGGGAAGTGGTGGGGGGATCATTCACACGCTGCTCGGTCAGGAGCTGTCTTGTGAAGCTCGTGTTTGGTTCCCTCTGTTGAGGCCATCCCCTTCAGACGCATGAGTTCTTTCCCAAAGTGCAGCTTTGCAGGTAGCTACAGAGGCGGCAGATAACGAACTCAGAGAGGCGCGCCGCGGATGGGACAGCAGAGGGTGCTAGAGTATCGCCTCAGTGCCCCTGCTTTCCCTGAGCTCCGCCACTCAGAAATAAAGCTTTTTCAAAACAACCCACTACCTTCTCTTAAACACACTAATTGGAAGTTATACAGTATGACTTTATAATGCGAGTCCCAGGCTTCTGATTGCTTATCATTCTAATCAGTCTCTTTTGAAGGCAGGTATTATACAGAATTTTTTAAAAGAGAAATTTTACCAATCGTTTGTCATCAAATGGGCTGAACTAAAACTGGGGTCTTTCTTTCTTCCATCCTTTCCCCTCAAGCCTCTGTCTCGCACCCTCTGTTCCTCCTTCTTCCCTCACCCGTCCTTCTCCTTCCCTCTCTCCCGCAGCTGTGGGCTGCAGGAACATCAGCTTGGGTATGAGCAGTCATGAGCCTTAGTGAGTCAGATGCTTCCCCTGGTTCTGCTGACACACTGACCTGTTTTGCCTCTTCAGATGCTTTTAACATTTACTGAAAAACTCTTTCTTAACACCGTGGGTTATGTTATAATCAAACAACTGCTCAACTTGAATTATTTTATCCTGCATTTTATAACTGATGCAATTTTCCGAGTTTTGAGCTGCCCCAAGGAAAGTTTGCCTGGAAGCTTTTTGTGTATGACTTTCTCCTTGTAATTATTCTACCTAATCCTCCAGCTTCATGATGTAATATCACTGGAATTCATTAAGTAGCTTAAAATTAAGTAATTAATTACATGAAGCTTTAGTCATAATTACTAACTGATCTCCACCTACTTGGGTGGCACCTGCTGGCAGTGAGTCTCATAATTCTATGAAGGACAGATGGCAGAGGGCCGTGTGACCCCCACTCGTAGGATTTGGGTGATCCAACCATGGTTTGCAAAGATCCAAGGCCAGATTTGCCTATCAGGCTGTCTATGAACTCCTAGACACTTAGGTTTATGTTTTTTAATCTATTAGATATACTATTACTAGACTATTTCAGCATAGTAAACAGATCTTGCAATCCATTAATTTATATACACTGATATCCTAGAAGGTGCCAGGCACCATGCCAGGCACTGGGGATTCAGTGGTGAAGAGAGGGATACTCCCTGCTTGATGGAGTTTATAGTTTAAGGTGACCGAAGAGAAGGACTGGGCAGCCCCTCTTAACACAGGAAGAGTGTACCTAGGAAAAATAACCCAGACTCAAGTGTTCCCTTGTGAGTGATGTCTGAGCAGGAACCTGAAGGACAAACAGGAAAAAGGCCGGAAGGGCAAGGGATGTCTGTGGCATAAGGGTAAAGCTCTGCAGAAATCCGTGCGCTCCCACAGCACACTCAAGGGACCGGAAGAAACTTGCTCTGACTGGGGGATAGAGCTGGCCTAGATTTCCAGCTGAATAGATAAGCCAGGCTGGGGAGCCCCAGGGAGAATTTGGATTTTATGACAGGAACAATGGGAGCTGCTAGAGATTTTTAAAGGTGGATGTTATCGTATCTGTGTTTTAAGAAGATCACCCTTGCTTATGTAGCAGGGAGGTGTTGAGTTGCAAGACTAGAGGCAAAGAGATGAGATGGAGCCTTGTGCACCCATGAGAGAAAGAGTTCACTAAGACTTTTACATCCATCGAGTAAGTCTGTTGGGCTTGTATGATCATACTTGGCATGTAACAATGGCATTGGCCCTTATAGTTCCTGCCAGAAGCCAGGGATGTTTAAGCAGTCTCTGTCCTTTAGGAACAGACCTGCTACTTCTGGATTGGATGGGGTTGTAAGCACGATTTAAGTTGGGCTTGCATTAAAAAATATTAAAATGGTCTTTTTTTCTTTGCCGCCCATAGCTTGTTAACGGACTCCCACCATCTTGCCTCCTTTCTCCCCCTTGACTCTTTTCATGCAGTGTAGGACCACTCAGGCTTTGTTCCTTAATCAGTTGGTACAGGGCTTCAGTTTCAAAAGATGAAAATGTTCTGAAAATGGATTATTATGAATTTTCTTAATAGCACCAAATTATTCTCTTTAATGGTTAAAGTGGTGAATTTTGTATTATGTTTATTTCCCATAAATTGAAAAAAATAAAAATGAAATTTTAACATTTAACATTTTGACACTTCACAGTCAAACATTTTGTGAAGAAATGGGCAGAACTATGTTTCAGGTGTATTTTTCTAGGAGAAGAATTAATATAAATCATGGTCTATTGTATGAAGAAAGAATCCAGTTGATACAATGGAGAACAGTTCAGTGGGACTTTCCAGAGATAGGAAATGAATTCAGAGTGTGAAGCAGGAATCAGGTTGTAAACTCCTTAGAGGTCAGTGACAGGAGGGGAATTTTATTCTGGTTATGTAGAAAGCACTGGAAGTTTTTAGGTACAGCAGAGATAAGATCAAATTTTTATAACAAATGACCTGCAGTGAGATACTAAGCAAGGTCAGAGGTGGGAAATGGAGGAGGCTCGTCAGAAAAATCTGAGCGAAATGATGGTGAGGCATGAGAAAAACCAGGATATCAGAGGTCGGCAGGTAAAGTCTGGAGCTCAAGGTGAACTTAAGACCCATCAGAAAGTTATTGACTGATTTGGTACAACTGGCAGCCCCTTTTTCTTTTCTGCCCATAGCTGTAGGCCTTCCTTGGTCTTTTTATTTTTTAAAGAAAGGGTTTCACTGGGCCTGAGATTTAGCTCAGTGGTTCCGGCGCCTGCCTCACAAGCCCAAGGTCCTGAGTTAGATCCCGGTAACCACAAACAATGCTGGGGGTGGTGACTCACGCCCACCAGCAATCAATATCACATACCACAGTGCCAGGCGTGGTGGCTCATGCTTGTAATCCCAGCACTCAGGAGGCAGAGACAGGAGGATCGCTGAGTTCAAGGCTTGCCTGGGCTACATAGTGAGCTCAGGGCCAGCCTGAACTACAAAGCGAGACCCTGTCTCAAAAAAAAAAAAAAAAGGAAAGGTTTTCACTGTGTTTTCCTGCCTCAGGCTCCTAAGTAGCTGGGACTACAGATGTGAGCCACTTGTCTTTACTGTCTTAGCATCAGTGATGTCCTTTGAGCAAGACTAACCCCTTGATCTTAGAATGGTATCATCATTCTCATTTAGTTTGGGGCTTTGCAGGTAGATTTCTCTGCTTGTTCAGCTCACCAGTAGGATGCTGTGCATGTACAAAGTCTGCTGTAGATGGATACATAGTGAACAAAACGGAGATCTTTGCCCTCCTCAGCTTTCTTTCTGGTGAGGACAATGTTTATAAATTATCAGAATAAATAAATATTGTAGGTGCTATACCAGTGCTACTGAATAAAAGAAGCTGTATTTTTTTTTTTTTTTTTGAGACAGGGTCTCCCTTTGTAGTTCAGGCTGGCCCTGAGCTCACTATGTAGCCTAGGCAAGCCTTGAACTCAGCCATCCTCCTGCCTCTGCCTTGTGAGTGCTGGGATTACAGGGGTAAACTACCACACCCGGCAAAGCTGCATTTTAACAAGCTTCTGTAGTGCTTTCTGTGCACATAAAAGTTTGAGGGGCACCATCAGGGTAGGAATCACTGACTCTTCTACATGCAAATGCACAGCCCATTGGGTTGTGGCAGACTTGGTTTTCTACCAAATTCACCCATAGCCTGTGCGGGTTATAGGCAGTATAACAGCTCACAGAGGTGACAGCTGGCAGGGAATTT